>PVIC010004149.1:28961-64656 GCA_004025085.1 Thryonomys swinderianus
CCAAGACAGTTGTTTCTGCAGGCCATTTTCTCAATCAATCCCTTGCAACAATAGTGGATTTGACAAAATTTTGCCATTTCAAATGCTTCCTTCAACAACCTTTTTCAAAGTCTTAGGCTAATTAAACATAATCAGGTGTCTCATATATACCGTACAGGAAAGTTATACACCTTAGTAATAAGCAAAGCGTCAAAGGGTTTGTGAAAAGTCTAGAGATCTGAAAGCCTAAAAGTTGGGCCACCTATTAGATAAGGTATTATTCAAGGAAATACTTTCTTTCAGATGGCTCTACCTGCTCCAGCCAAGCCCATAATCCTGAAGAGGAGTATGTCAAGTAATTCTCCTTCCGAGACTAGACAGTAATTTTTTCACTAGGTAACCTAACGCAGCTGAATAGGCTTGGATGAAGCTGACTGAGATCACTAAATACAGAATGGTTGAAGGAGGAAATGGGGCTTATAAGACTAGAAAGACGCTGCCCTAAACAACCATGCTGATGAGATTGTCTAGCATATATTCAGCTGGTAGAAAAAGAAGGATAAGTGAGCAAGGACCGGAAGTTGGATGTCAGTTGTATAACGATTTAAACTCATTAAATAGAGTGGTAGAATGTGTTCTGACTCAAAATATCCTGCCCAGCTTCCTGGGTTGTCTTGCATTCTGCCTTTTGTTTCCCTGTGGGAGGAGTCCCAAGGAAAGGTGGAAACCAAATGGCTAGCATGGGAGGCCCTAACGTCTCATTTCCTCAGCCCTGAGAGGAGCTGTGTCCTCAGGATCTCAGAGGGAAGGCACAAGGAGCATATCCACGCTGTTAAGAGATGAACGTCTGTCATTCTACATTACTGACATTTGAATACCATTTGCTATTGCAGCAGGCCTCAGCTATCCTGCTGTTGCATGTGAGAGTGCTCTATAAATGTCAGAATCGTCCAAAGATGAAGAAATACCTGCAGAGGGGGTGAGCTCTCTACACTGGGAGTATTCAAACAGCTCCAAGACTACTTTGGACCATGCTTTAGAGAAGCACGGAGGAGGGAAAAGATTGAAATCTTGGCTGATTTGAGCTGGACTCAAATCTTCTTCCTACATTTCAGTCTATGCTACAATAATAGGAGGTTAAAGTAGGTACAACATGAACAAAGTCAATTTTGCTCCTTCAGGCTTTAAACTCACTGAGGAAGAGGACAGAGTGACATTAGGATAGATGAATATCAGTGTGTGATTACTGAAACGTGACACATTAACTTATACTTGTTTGAAAACAAGCTTCTAGAGTGTAACTAAAAAGAGAGTTAAATATTTATGGAGCTTGAGATTAATCACCAAAGACCTCCAGGAAAGCAGGAGACTAGCTAGGGAAAGTGCAATCCAGACGCTATCATGAATCACTATCATTCCCCAAACACTGCTAACCACACACTTGGCCAGAGATCAGAAATGGCAGAGCAAGACACTGCCACATTCTCAGACTCATGCGCCCAGGAAAATGTCGAGTCAATGCTTGCTGCCTGAATTACTCTCCCCTTTATATTTTATCCCTTTTCCCATTCCCTTTTTGTACCTTTTTGCTAACTTCTACTCTTAATTTCATTCCTCTTCATAATCTGGTCTCTGAAGGAGGAATATCCCAGTGTTAAACTGGGGGACATATTCTTAGTATGTGTAAAGCCCTGGGTTTAATCCCTAGGACACCCTAAAATCGGATTTCTCATCATTCTCTGTTAGTAACCTGACTTCGTTTCCAACTACCTGTTTACTAAAGTCACCAGTGACAAGGCTAGGAATTAAAAAGCAAAAAACAAAGCCAAACTATGAAATGAAGAACTAAGTGTCCTCATAAAATAAATTAATCGGCCATGTAGCAGTGTGTGTCTTTTGTGCAAACATGTCTTTGGGAAAAATGAGAGCAAGTACAAACTGTAGCCCCGTTGCTGAGGGTCAACCGAAGGACTGTGGACAAACTCCTTAACCTGTTAGTGTTCTTGGTGTCTCAATTCTTTAAATAAGGCCAGTAACTACCTAGCAGAGATATGATGAAGTTTAAATAAAGTAAAATACATCATATATTGCTAAACATAAAAGACACCAGGTAAAAGATCAATTTTATAGAGACTGCATCCCAAGTTAGCCCAGTGTCATCTGTGTTGATAATTTCTTCATCTCAAGTTAAAATGTAAAACACTGGGGCCATTGCTTTTTTAAAATTTCTTTAGTGTCTATGGTATCACTTGGAATAATAGAGAGGAAATCTTTAAGGCACAGGGTGAGCCTTTACTCCCAGGTATATTTGATACTGTTTTATCATACTCTGCGTATTATGGACTAAATGTGATCCTCTCGAACTCATGTGCTGAAGTCCTAATTAAGTTCCTAACTGAAGATGTGGAGGCTTTGGGAGATGACTAGGTTCAGAGTTGGAGATGAGGTTGGGACCCTCACTGTGGGACAACCGTTCTTAAGAGAAGAGCGATCAGACTGTGCTCTCTCCACTGCGTGCATGTGCAGCGAGGACTTTCCTGGACAAGAGGGCTCTCGCTTGAGACTGGGCCTGCTGACAACTCCGACTTGCCCGTCCTCGCCTCCAGAACTGAGGCGAAATAATTTCTGTTGTCCAAACCACCCAGTCAACGATATTTTAACACCCTGACCTGAGAACAGGTACACAGTATTGGTATCACCTTCTATTTTTCATACGAGTTCAACAGAATAAACTAAATGTATTGCCTTCATACGTAGGATTTGTGTTTTTGCTGTGACCTAAGTCCATAAGGAAAAGACTCAATCGCAAAATGTTTAAAAAGTACATATCAAATGAATGAGGCGGATTTAAGCAGATCTGCCCTCCACCAAAGATCCATTCCTCCATTTTTTATAGCCTAAGACAATCGTGCCCATCTTTTCTCTCGTTTGCAGAGTCTCCTTTGAAGTTTGAGGTGGCCTCGTAATGTATGTAAGATGTTCTAGAAGGAGCTCCTGGGGAAACTTGTGCACTTGTGACCATCAGTACTGGAAGTTCCTCCCCCCATCCTCCTTCTTGAGTGTACAAATACAGCTGGCTGTATTTTGTGATTCTGACACAACAAATGAGGTAGGAAAACCAACATACTAAGTACTGTAGAAAAGATAATTTACTGATTATATTGCTGAACAGTTGGGCCCAAGGCACCAATCACTTATGGCTAATCTTCTCACATCAGAAAATGAAACTCTAAATCACTGTTAGCTTATCCCTTTTCTTATTATTCCTTCCTCTTAGATATCAGTCAAATACTTTCTTAACATATACCAAATAGAAGGATAATGTACAGGAGAGTTGCTGCTCTCATGAGATTTCAGGACAAATAAACAGGAATGAAATACCATTGACATGGAGAAACTTTCTATGAGAAGTTCTCTCAGAGAATATAATTTTTTAAGGAAATAAAATCTTCACATTGATAAGAAATGATAAGCAAAAACAAGTGACCATGGTAGCTTGCAGGAAAACATTTTGAAATTTAGTACATAGAACATTCTTAAAATAAATGTATTAGGGAACATAAAACCTTACATTTTAATTTTTGAAGGAGAAAGAAAATATAATTTTATAATACATTTTAAAATTAAGCAGAATACTAAGTATGTATGGCTGTCTGATGATGAAGAGAGTTATTTTGGGGAATATTTTATAGTAAATATTGCTTTATGTGATATTGGCAATTAACAGGGTTTTACCAGCTGTCTCTACATTTGTCAGTATCATCTGCAGAGATGCTTAAAAGATGTAACCATTGGTACATTCCATTGGTATATTCTATTTAAATTTCAGCATGATTTCTAATTTTTTTTTTTTTTCTTTTTGAGGCAGGGTCTCACGTTGTAGTTCAGGCTGGCCCTGAGCTCGCTATGTAACCCAGGCAAGCCTCAAACTCAGCAATCCTCCTGTCTCTGCCTCCCGAGTGCTGGGATTACAGGCGTGAGCCACCACGTCCAGCATTGTGGTATGCGGTGTTGATTGTTGGTGGGCGTGTCATCATGCCCAGCATTATATGTGGTCACCAGGGATCGAACTCAGGACCTTGCGCTTGCGAGGCAGGTGCCGGAACCACTGAGCTAACCCTCCGGCCCTGATTTCTAATTTCTAACTAATCATTCTCCTCTCCCTATTTAAGATTCTGCTAATTTGAGCATTTTGGAATGATTTAGACACTACTAATTTCTATTGAGATGTTATATAACCTCAGGATTAATTCAACATTTTTTTTTCATTTTTAGTTGTTTGTTTGTTCTTGTTTTTTTGAGACAGGCTCTCACTATGTAGCTGAGGATTGCCTGAAACTCACTATGTATCTAGGCTGGACTCAAACTTATTGCAGTCCTTCTGCCTCAACCTCCCAAATGCTGGGATTACAGGCCTGTACCATCATATTTGGCTTGTTTTTCAGTGTTTATGAATCTTTGAGTTTATACGTGTAGGTTATAAAAAATCTTTAATAGCAGAATTTTTCATCCACATTTATTTTACATGGAGATGTTTGGTTGTAGCTAGATACCACATACACCCTTCTTGCTGACCTCTTCTAACCTGGCCTTCTTATATTCATAATAATACTTATTTTGTCATCACAGGCTTTTCCATTTCAGATAATATTTTGTGACTTGCTATAGTCAATGGGATCAGAGTCAAATTCTGATGTATATCTATTTAGTCATAGTAGTAGTTTGGATTGTGAAGCTAATTAATGTGAAAATGTACTTGTCTTACTGAAATTTGCCCCATAGACTTCTGACATAGAATGATAGGCTTTGATAATCAAACAGCAATTTTATCTTGTTAGATTCATTAATTTATTTTTGGTATTATAAATAGCAAATATATTTGAGATTTATTTTGGCTGAAGTCTGAACCAGGACCTGTGCATGCTAAGCACATACTCCACTGAGATCCACCCTCATGCCCTGAAGAGCAATTCTGACAGTGCGATAAACCTTTTAAAACACCTTTATTAGGGTCGGAGGGTTAGCTCAGTGGTTCTGGCGCCTGACTTGCAAGTGCAAGGTCCTGAGTTCGATCCCCGGAAACCACATACGATGCTGGGTGTGGAGACTCACGCCCACCAGCCATCAATATCACATACCACATACCACAGTGCCGGCCGTGGTGGCTCACGTTTGTAATCCCAGCACTCGGGAGGCAGAGACAGTAGGATTGCTGAGTTCGAGGCTTGCCTTGGCTATATAGTGAGCTCAGAGCCAGCCTGAACTACAAAGCGAGACCCTGTCTCAAAACAAAACAAAAAAACAAAAAACACCTTTATTAGAAACCAGTGTCAAGAAAATGTTTTGGTTGTATGTGAACATACTCAATGAAGTTCAGATTTATTAGGTACATTCTTTTTGAAAAAATAAAGACCATTATATAACTATTTAAAATTTTTAAAATGGCAATTGAATCTAAAATTATTGTTTATTTAAAAAAAAGTTTAAAAAAAAAGAATACAGGAGAAACATAAACCAAACCACCAAAAATTTTTTTAGAGTTTTTGCTCTTGCTTCATCCTTAGCAATCACTTTCTCAGAGTGAAAATTCTTCCCTTTCTTCCTGTTAGAGCGCTGAAGGGAACGAGGAAGACTGAGCCGCGTCACTCGGACACGCGCAGGGAATCGCAGCGCCCAGCCATGCTGACACCGTGAGTATTTGTCAAAGGGAGTCGCTCCCTTTGAAGCCTACGGGGCTTCCCCGCATCTCACAGTTTGGCACAGCTCTGTACTTAACGACTTTATACAAATCCTGCCCCCGCCCCCCAGGAGAACAAAGCCGGTCACACCTGCAACACACCGTAAGTTCTTGGGTATGGGGCGCACTTCCACCAGTATCCCGACTCTCCCAGAAGGCTCATACCAAATTCTTCACAAGGACTCTTTTTACTCCTCTAGGCCACAGGATTGCTTTCCTTTGTACACAAGTGCAGTACGTCTTTGATGGCCCTTGCTACGCTGTGTTTTCCTTGATATGTGTTTGTGTACACGTCTCATTCCTCAGGGTATATTACAAGCGCCTTGGAGAAAGCGATAGTGAATGAATTCTGGTATCATTTCCGGAGACACAGGGCATACAGTAGGGATTTCATGCAGAGTTGTGAGTGTCTATATCCGGTCTTTCATGCTTGGACTGTCAGAGTTCACTGATGTGAGGAGGAAACTGCTGAAGAAGATATATCTTATTAGAGTAACACAGTGTAGTTAAGACACAATCTTCTAATCAGCCTGTTGCATAACTGCTTTGTTTGCAAGAATAACTCACAAAATCTTCCTCATCTCCAGTTTGGTAATAGTATTAGTTACCTCAAATGCCTTTTATATTTTTCCAAATTATGTGAGAATCTGTAATCCTTAATGCACATGAAAAGTATTCATTAATATTCAGTCAATAGCAAGATTATTTGAATTTAAGGTGCTGGAATCTTTAATGTCTGATATGCTTGTTTGGCAATACTACCTCGTAGATTAGCAAGCGTCTCTAATAGTAAAGCAATAACAATTACTAAGTCACTGAAGGATCAATATATTTTACTTGTAAAATTCAAAAAACTTTCTGTGATTTTTCACTTAATTTACAAGACAGATCTGTGATATGTTTCTTGCCATACTATTTAGAAATCCAGTAAATTCCTCCTTGGAATAATAACAATGATTGCTTCTAAGCACTTCTGGTCGCTTATTCAGTATGTATCAGGAGTCTTATTTATTATATTGTCTCCTTGAGAGGAACACATGATGAAATACCCAAGTCAGTGTGTATTAATGGTAATGCAGGATTTTTTAGCCCTCTGGCCCTAGTGCGAAGACCATCAGAGGCTCACACATTGGGCATAATGGGGGGAGGTGGGAGGGTACCACTAAATCAATTCTCAACATAATATTACCATGTGCTTGATTCTAATTTAAATAACTTGAATTTCTTATAACATTGGGAAGCTTTGAAAAATAGTGTGCTTACCCAAAAGGACTAGAATAGGAACATGATTTGTTTGTTTGCTTGCATTCTGCAAACTGGCTCTCTTTTAAAGTACAACATGCTCTTTTTGGCCTGCACTGAATAAGGAAATTTTACTAGGTAAAAATAAGAAGTACATGCTTACCATGGTATTGTATGCACAGGATCTTAGTTAAGTCTAAATCTTTGGAGTATTTAGAAATGTACTCAGTTGGGCAGTTAAGGAGTCTTTTCCAATGTAAAGTGTGTAATTGTAACAAAAGAGAAAAAGAAGTCTCAAAAATGTTATGGAGGAGATTAAAAAAAAACATATTAAACCCTTTTCCAGTGTTCCCATTCTGATGATCTTTAAAAATTATAGTTGAAGAAATACAGCACATCCTTGACATGAGTTTTTTGTATAACCAAATATTTTAAATGTCACCAATCAGACGTTGGAGTCCTTTGGAGACCAAAGACAGGATTCAGAACGGAGCGAATGCCTGTTTCAGTTCCTGAAGTGAAGACATTAGCTGTGTAATAGAAGGCAAGTGAAAGATAAATACATTTGTTTTTCCATCTGTTAAGACACAGCTAAAACATTCTTCCCATTTTTTCCTTAATATTTTGTTTCCTGGCAACAAATGACAAAAATTTTCAATCAACCACAACTTTCACTTTCTTTGAAAAAGCGGCTCTAATACTGTTATTTAGATTTTTGGTATATGAAATCTTTTTCAAAAGAGAATCACTCTGTCTCTCCTATCTCTGTCATATTCTTTCATATTCTCTCTGTATATATAACAGGAAGGTTGATATACATGTAAATATAAATATCTATATAAAAGTATATATAAAAGTAGATATACATATTAGATATATAAATTAGATTAATAAAGAAATTTGTCATTGTTACCACAAAGGTGGGTTATATAACCACTCTGGAAAACAATTGGGCATTATCTGATCAGTTCCCTATAATTCAGCAATTTCACTCCTATGTATTTATCAAAGAAAACAATTTTTTTAATCCCCTTTTTGTCAGAAGGCAAACCTAAGAATGTTCTTAACACCACTGATTGTGAACTCTTTGTCTCACACACATGCACCTGGAAGATTTTAAATACTCTTTAAAAGCAGAATGGATAAATTCCATACAGTATGAAAATTAATTAATTGCAGTAATAACATGCATAAATATTACATGCATAATTTTGAGGACCAATGTCAAGTCGTATATTACTACACATACATTCACTATCATCCAAAATTGAAAGATATTCAAAGTTTATCATATTTTGTTTATCTATGTAAATGTGTGTGGCAAAATTCTAAACAATAACTGAACCAAAAGTTAGAATTTGGGGTTTGTAGGACTTCAGAATATCTCACAGTTTCTACCCAAACAGTATTCTTTTTCTCTACATAGTCATCGAGTCATAGTTTCCAATGGCATTATGGTTCTTGGTATGTTCTGTGTATTTAATAGATGTGCTTTGGAAAGTGATCCATATTTGACAAAAACAATTAAAACAGGCATATCCTGGTTTCTATTCAGGTCCTATCTTTCACCTTTTACAATTAAAACAGAGCCTTGAGCAGTCCCTGTCACTATGATACCTAAGCAAAATATTTTCAAAGTAATATAACCTTTTAATAATCAAGGATGCATGCCTAGATTTCTGAGAAAGTATGGTAGTATTTAACTGGTATTTTTAAAAACTAGTTACATGTTTACAGTACATAATGACTACATTCCTTGTGGGAAGTTGGTACATGTATCAACACATCTTAGTTCTTTTTACTTCCCCTTTCCCTCTACTCCCTCATAATTGCTATTAAAGCAAAAAAAAAAAGTTAAAATGGTAAAACTGGCAAGTCTAGTTTATTGTGATCTGTGATGTTAAAAATGTCAAAACCATTAAAATAAATTTGATGATGTCCAAAGTCTTCAGTTTCTGACAATCTTCAGAAATAAAATTACATTGAAATGTCATAAAAATACTAGATATTTATAAATGAGAATTCATTTCCCAATTTGGTCTACTTTGCCATAGGATAGTTTTATGCTATATACTTCTAAAATTATTCCTTAAATGCAAGCCATCATTTGAAAAGCCATATATTTAGTTTTTGTGTGTATGATCAAATTCAATTACATTTTTTTTTTTTTTTTTTTTTGCTTTTTGAGACAGGGTCTCGCTTTGTAGTTCAGGCTGGCCCTGAGCTCACTATGGTGCCCAGGCAAGCCGCACGAACTCAGCAATCCTCCTGTCTCTGCCTCCCGAGTGCTGGGATTACGGGCGTGAGCCACCACGTCCGGCATTGTGGTGTGCAGTGTTGATTGTTGGTGGGTGTGTCTCCACGCCCAGCATTATATGTGGTTACTGGGGATCGAACTCAGGTCCTTGAGCTTGTGAGGCAGGCGTTGGAACCACTGAGCTAACCCTCCAGCCCTCAATTACATTTTTAAAAACTCAACATTTCATTTTTATATTGATACATTTTATTGTATCTTCTCAGCTCATATTTTTACTTCTACCAAAAAAATTAGTTAGGAATAACTGGTCCAAAAGTCTTTCCCAGTTTAAGGTTCTATATTATTTAAAAGATAGAACCTTATTTTTACATCAAAATGGCAACTTGAAAGAGTATATTTAAGTTTTTCTAGTTATAACTAAATGGATAAAATTAGATTATCAAAGATTAAGTACTATTTTGGAGCATTTTGATTTATGTAATAAACTGAATTCTTGTACAATTATACCAAAATTACAACAATCTAGTTTGTTGGAATTCTACTTATACTTAAATTAGGTTTCCAGTTCATTTACGTATTTATTTATTGGTTTTTTTGAGATGGGTTTCACTACATTTTTCAGGCTGGCCTTGAGTTCACTATGTAGCCAGTCTATCCTTGATCTTGCAGAAGTCCTCCTGCTTCAGCCTCTCAGTGCTAGGATTACTGGTGTGCAATGGCATATTCAGCTTATATTACTTCATTTGTGTGTTCCACTGTGTGTGTGCTTATGCACGGGCATGTGCACACATGCTGGGCATGAAGTCTGGTGTCTTCTGAATGCTAGTGTTCTACCTCTGAGCTATATATCCATTTTTAAGTTATATTTAAGGTACCCAAATGAACAAACATGCTTTATTGCTAAATGGGGCATGCTATTGAAGTTTTGCACTCCTTTTTATATCCCTGAATTTATGTAGTCATTTTTGTTTTCTTCACGGCTTTTGTAACAGAAATCATGATATTTGCTTTTTGGCATGACATTCTGTTTCATATCATCTTGTACTTATACGAAGTCTCTATGTGAAACAAATTCAGAACTTTGTTTTTACATGTTCGAGGACATTGCGGAATTAATATGGGAAGACAAGTCTGTACACCACTTAACTGTTCTATGTTATCACCATATGAATGAAAAATAGTGACTGGGGAGGCAGAAACTGTCAATGCGCAAGCACAAACTAAAGATGCCAACTCACTCACCCTGGGATCCAAGGCAAAACTGCGTTGTGACCTCTTTCCTACAGTTCTTAGATCCTGGGTGTGGATTCTCTCAGACTTGTTCCCACCTCCTGATTCTGGGATGTGGATCTCTGACCCGGTCGCTGTCTCTGCACCTCTGAAATTACATTGTGGAAACCAAAGGAAACAAATGTTGAATAATTCTTGCCTAGATTTAGCACTCAGTAAATATTTCTACTGTTCCCATACCCTAGTTCAAACTAGAAAGGAAGATTTTCTCAGTATATGAGGCCCTGGTGTATATTACAAGCTACTTCCTTATCATGTAGGGCACTTACTCATGTTTTTTGAAAGACAACCACAGACCACAGGATCTTTGCCCTCCTCTCTGCTGAAACTCAGATTGTTTTTACCCAGTGATCTCTTAACTTCAGAGTGTGGGACAAGAAGAGAAGTAGTTGCCTTAGAAACGGCGGAGAGAAGAGATATATAACAAGAATGTGGATTCACCATCTCCACTCACACCATCGCCATCGCCATCGCCATCGTCATCATCATCATCATCATCATCATCAGAGAAAGCCTGGACAAGACATGAGCTGCGATAAAATGATTTCTAAACGAAATGATGTGGAGCTCTGTAGTGTGGAGCTTGGGCACCAGCATTTTCTTGAATCCCAGAGTCCCTCCATCATTTTGCTTGCAAGGTCGAAGTCACATTCCTGCACATCCTATTTTCTCTGAATGGCGCCCCACGGAATTGTGCAGTTCGGCCCCCTGAACTGGTGACGTTTGGGCATCCTGTCAGTGCTCTACTCTAGTCTACGCAGAACTCTTCTCTTTCTCCATCCCACACACGTTGTATTGAAATTCGGATTAGTAAGAAAAAACTGGCTCAAACTGAAAAGGCTTCTTTCAAATATAACGTCCACAGTCCATATGCTGTGCGCTGATGTGGGCTCTGTGATGGCGCGCTCGCCTGGTACATGAGAGGTCTCATTTTTAATCCCCAGAAACCAAACCTCTGACTTGTTTAGAGGGGGCCTGGAAGCATTAGTTCATCTTGGATGAGCAATATTTGAGAATTTGTCTTTGTGATCTTTCTGTAAGAAGCACAAACTGGTTTACAGTAAAAATATTTTTATAGGAAAAGATGAAACCATTTAGGAAAAGTGTGAGTCAGGGGTGTGTGGAGTGCAGCTCCGAAGTCAGCATCATGAAAGACCATCATTTTTTTCCCATAAAATACCTTTGGGTGCCACTGTCCAAATTTAGAGTGAGCTATATCAAGTATCAGTCTAACTCAGCATGATGTTCCTTTTTGCCTTTATGCTAATGCTTAAAAGCTTGAAATTCTGCACTCTATTCAATACATTTCATCAAATATTTACTGAGCACCTACTATGTGCCAAGTATTTTGAATACAGGATTATCAAGACATGGTTCTCTGGCAATTTAAGTCAATAATTGCTTGCCTACTATAAAATGAGACCCTGTCCCCAAAAAAAAAAATGGTTGCCTAAAAATGTACACCTATTTGAAAATCTCTGGTTATTTTGATACTCTTCTTTAAGGCAAAAATAATATTCATACAATGTTAAAAATTCAAACTTGAATAATCTATATTTATTGCTTTAACAATGTAGAATTATGCTATATCACTTTTACAAAAAAAATCTCATATATTTGTGGCTCTTTACTAAGACACTGCTTTGATCCTACTTCTGAACCAATAGCATTTCAATTCTTTCACTTGTTTTGGAAGAAATTATTTCAATCTGTTAGGTTCTTGAGCCAAAATTCTCTGATTGACTTTAGATCCTGACTAGGATTTCATGAGGCAAACTGTTTTTAAAATTTAAATCAAGGCTTATGTTTCAAACTACACTAAGCCCTGAGTAATAAACAATTAAAAAAATCAACAAACTAAAAATATTTAAATTTGGGCTTAGTGAACCTGAATAATCTTATTTATTACATTATATATTACGGTATATTAGGTGAGATTTTATTTCACTTAAATATTTTTATTTTTCTCACTTTGTTGTCCATTTATTATTATAGATTCAGGAGGGTTAATTATTTAAAAAATTATTCTCTTGGCATGATAGTTACATTAACTAGACTGGCAGGGACTTGGAGATATCTTGAATGTAATGGTGGGTTTTGTGGAAAGACAAATTTAAGCCCTTGAAGTAAAGCAACTTGTAGAAACAGAAGTTGTTTTGCATAGTGCCTCATGAAACAGAGGTATATGAAAACTAGGATCTGTTAGTATATTGTCTTGTAAATTCTCAATTTTGTCCTAGCTGATTTGTCCATACTGTTCTATGCAGTCCTGTTGCACCTGTAATTGGCTCATGACACTCTATATATTGGTTTGTTCATGATTTTTGATAGGTTAATTTATTCATTTAATAAATTCAAAGCACCTACTCAGTTCTGGGTACTGCTCTCGGTGCTAATTTAAATGTTAGCAAATGATTACACAATGGATATTGTTTCACATCCAAGAATATGAGGATTCTGTGGCTGGTTGCGTGGGTAGTGTGTACACATGCATACATGAGGGTGTGAGATGGCTGTTTCTCTTTTCTGAGTAAAATCTGCCCAATTTTCTAACTTAGCTGCCATTTTATGCTAAACACGCCCTCCTAAAACAAACTTGTTTCTGAGAAGCACGTATGTGCTAAAACTCTGTATTTTGATGATGAAATTCTAATTTTCCTTTCACAAATTCTTCATTTCATACTTTTGAATAGAGTGGTACTTTCAAAAAACTCTGCATCTGATTAGGTTTGGGACACTGAACATTTCAGCACAATAATACATTTATTAGGCTTGTAGCGCTCTGCATTTTATTGTGAAGTAGAAAAAACTTCGTTAATTTTAACACTTCGCTTTCAGAGTGGTATAATGGTGTAAATAATGCATGAAATTTTGCAAGTAGTACCAGATTCAGAAACATTGCATTCCCTGATTAAACTATCTCTTGCCAATGTGTCAGTTTTTAGGAAATTCTGATTGTTTTTATCTATTTTTTCTGTTCACCCCTCAGGCAGCAGGACGGCCCTCTTTTTTCTGCTGCTCCCTTTTCCATGTATCTGCCCTGGCTTCTCTTTTCAGTTGTACTTTGATGCTCCCGCTCCTGCCGCTCCTGACTCTCAGCCCTTGGATTCCACTGCTCTTCTCCATCCATCTGTTCTGTGCTCACCGTCAGTGGCAACTGTTGCCCTTCGCCACAGGGAACGTCAAGATCTTGACATTGGCTCCCGATTCCTTCATGGATGGACGGTGCGTGGAAGGGATGTGGGCTTCTCGGACAGCCATTTAGAACTTCTCTGAAATTCCCCAAGGAGTGAAGCGAAAGGCAAACAGCAAAGAAAGTTGTAGCACTCAAAACAAAGAGGAGGGATAATTTAATGCTTTTGGCTCTGAACCCAAGGACAAACACTACAGAGTTAGATGGTAACACATTAGAATTATCTCCTGAATGTTTTGCGGGTGGGGTGGGAGGAGGGGCACATTAACATTTGTTTTTAGGCACTGGTATTAAGAGGTCAGTACTGCCCAAAAGTCTTTTAATGCTTACAAAATAACCATTTTACACAGAGCAAGCAATTATCTAAGTAAAGTTTTAAACCCATTTCATAGATTATAGTATAAAATACCTAGTAGTACTGTGATATTAAAACAAATGTCATTGGCCACATAAGACTATACTTGTTGATATTGTACAAATCAATATTTTACACTTACTTTTAAGTCAAATGTAACACGAATGAATGAGTACATATGCAGCCCTAGAGTATATGCCAAACAAGTTAAGAGGAAACCACAATCTTCCCTGAAAAAACATCTGTCATCACGAGATTACATGTTACCCAGAGAGTTTTTAGCTATTTTTCCATTTATATCCCTCCATGTCAAAAGTTTTGAGATAAAGCCCAATCAGTGAGTTCCTAGTGACATACAAAGCCCTGACTTGGGCATGTCAAGGGGACAGCAAGAGAGGGAGGGCCCGGATGGAAAGTTGCAAATACTCTAAAAGGGAAAACACAACTTTAAAAAACTGCTGAGAAACAACGGTAAAACCTAAACTCTTCCTAGAATCTGTGTTCTCACCTTCCAGAATAGCTGTTGAGCTTTTAAGAAAACCCACAGTCAAAGTTAAGCCCTCTCCAGGAAGCCGCAATCTCTTTCCAAACAAGGGCTGGGGAGTGTGACTGTTGTCGCCCGCAGTCGTCTCCGGGGGAATCGGTAGCAACCCAGGAAGGGGAGGTGCGCCCCAAGTTGACGAGACGGCGCCAAATGCCAGCGGCGTGGGTTTGGGAAAGGGAGGCGCCCCTTTGGACGTGAGCGCCCCTGCCAGGGCTGCGCGCACAGAAGCGGAAACCACCAGCCGCCCCGAAGCGAGTCAAGTGATGAAATCAAGCCTGCACCGGAGGAAGCTCTCGGCCGGCAGCGACAGGGCCGCCGAGACCCGCCGCGGAAGCCACGCCAGCGCCGGGCACCGCGCGCGGGGCCGCCCTCTGCCCGGGCGCGTGTGGGCACCGACCTCCGGCGCCCGCGCACGCGGCAGTGTCCCGGCGACGCGGCGGCCACGCCGGGCAGGGTCCGCGAGCGCCGGGCGGCCGGTAGGGAGCTCGCGCGGGCGGCCTCACCTGGCGCCGCAGGTATTGGGCGGGGCCGCGCAGGCGCAGAGGCCGGGCCGCGGCGCGCTCACCTGGGAGCCCGGGCGGCGGACGGGCGGCGGACGGGCGGGCGGCGCAGCGGCCGCGGGAGCCCGGGGCGGAGGGCGCGGAGCGCGGCTGAGCCGGCGGAGCGGCCACCGCGGCGACAGCGCGAGGCCCCGGCCACCTGCGCCCGGCCCGGTCCGCCGCCGCGCGGCGCTGCCCGGCAGGTGAGCGGCCGGCGGGTGAGTGGCGCGGGTGGCCGCGGGGCGGGCCGGGTCCTTCGCTGGCGGGAAGAGGCCGGGCGGGGTCGGGTCCGGGTCGGGGTCGGGGTCGGGACCGCCCCTCGGCCCCGGAGTCCGCAGGGCGGGGCTGCGCCGCAACTTTCCCGGCGGCCGGGAGGAAGGTCCGGGGGTGGCGACCCTAGCCCCAGCGCCCGTGCGGACCGCAGTTTGGGGGCGCGCTCGCTCACCGCGCGGCTGCACCCACTTTCCCGTGGGGTCGCGGGGCTCAGCGCACCTCCGCGCCGCCGGTCTCCGCCGCCGACCTGTTGACTTGGCGACCGCGCATCGCGCTGCGGTTGCCCGTGGCGTATGACTCAAAGGTTCAAAAAAACTTTGTCTCAGGATCCGGCCACGTAGGAACCTGGGTGTGCCAGGCCCAGATTCCTCTCCTGCCTAATTAGGCTTTTTCTGGAGCCTAAGAATTAGGGGGGAAACTGGCGCTCGCCTTACTTAGGCTTTTATTTCCTGCTCTCTCCAAGTCCACTGAGAACTTTCTGGTTGGGAGCCCCACAAATTACCCGTTCTTCTCAGCTCTACAGCACGTTTAATGCAACTTCATTACAGAAGGTAAAGGACAGAATGAAGACATTTAAACGTCTGCTGTTACAATCAGAAAGTGACTTTAATTTGATAATTTCTGACTGTAGGAAAATCTGCTGCTTCTTTTATTGTAGATTTTTTTTCTTTGAGTTTGTGGCTAAAATACATTAGGTTTAAAGACACACCCTGCAGTTAGATTTGTTTAAATTTGTCTTTTACAATTAATATCTCGTCTAGCATACATGTTAGCTTAAACATTCAAGGCGGTTTGTTTGTATCAACTGTTTTCATATTGTTTAACCCATTTTTCCATATAATTTCTCACAATAAATGGCAGTTCCACACGCTAAGTATATTTAGTTCTCGCTTTGGTTATTTTTAAAATATATTTTAGACTGGACATTTAACCTAAAACGCCGGTTTTTCTCATATGTCTCATCTCGCCTCTTAATATTGTCTCCATATAGAGAAATCTCTAAATATTGTTTAACAATTAGAATAGGGGTTGCTATTTATATTTTGAGTATTAATATAATGCTAATTTTCACTGGTTATTAGGCAGGTGTGGTCAGACTGTTCTTACTTCGAGGGAGAAACGTGCTATGTTTTTTGTTGGCTGGAGTAACAAAGCTCCTCAGGAAAGGGGCTAGGTGCTTCCTATGTTAAGATAGTGAGGCCTTAAAGGACTCAGAATTGCCTTTAGACCTAGCATTCTTAAACTTCACTTCTTGCTTTGCATATCCAGTAACATGTCCAGGCTGTGATTGAAGCTGACAGGTATCCTAACTTCAGTTCACCCTGCAGGTTGGCGCTAGAGATAGCATTATTATTCCTGTGACTCTACTCCCGTGTCCTTGCGTTTCACCACCCACCTTCTCACTCATCAGAAGATGTTTATGTTTTTTTTTCTTTCATGTAATTTACTAGGCTTTTGTAATTAGAGAAGAGTCCATTGTTCTCTGTCCTGCTCTGATTTACTTTAATTTCTGTGTGTCCGAGCGATCCTTGTTCCGTGGGGACTTCGTGTTCCTTTTCTGTTCATGGATCACATGCATGCTGAAGTCACATGCCATGTGGACTGAAAACTTTAATTCTTTCTTGGTATTTCATAGCCACAGTTAATTTCTTGAGCCAACTTGAACAACATTATTTATTCTTCTGATTTTTTATTATACTGGCTTAAAACATATTTTATAAGGCAATGACCCAGTGTCTTCCATCCATTTGCAGTACTCTAGATTTTTGGTTTCGGGCACATTTCTTTAACAGCAGTATTTTTAAAACTGCAATTGTTGGTTAAAAAAAAAAGCCTTCGGTACCCTCTAGTGTGTGCATATAATAATGAAACAAGTTTCACGAACATCCTTACAACATGTATGTTCTTTAATATTTTTCTAAATTCCCCTAGTACTGCATTCATCACATTGTATGACAACAGTATGAAAACACTGCTATTGTATTAAATTTACATTTTAAGACTCATTTTTCTGCCATTTGTCTCATACATGGATACGAACACACAAGAAAAATTACTCTTTTGTAAAATTATATTGTAATCGTAATTAAGCATCTTTTTCGGGGGGCTTGAGGCTGTTAGATTAAATCGCTCACACTATAAGACTGAAATGTCACTGTAGGGGTTCTTAATGTGTTTGGGGAAAAAAGCTTGAAATGTTTTTCTGAGGGGGTTTTGATGGGCATAATTATCAAGTGAAAGTTTGCGAAAGAAAAATAATTCAGTGCACTCTTTTCATTCTAATTTTTGTGGCTGAGTTCTGAATTTTGGGTGGAAGTATGAAAATAATATGAGAGGAAAACATAGTCCACATTATTATTTGTTTGCTTGCTTTGAGACAAGGTCTTGATAGGTTGCTGACACGGACTTCGAATTTCTATCCTCCTGTCTCAGCCTTTCTAGTAGCAGAGATTACAGGCATATTCTACTTACCACAGTATTTTCTATTTGTATCATTTTATGAAAAGGTGTAAGATTTGATTTATGGGAATCATGTCTCCTCCCCAGAAAGACTAGAATGAGAGATTAGATTAACTCCCTAAATAACTTGCAGAGATACCATTCTGAAAGCTCTGGTTGAACAATTAAACCTTCACAGATGCTTTCAATGTTAACCTGTTTTCACATTAATAGTTGCAAGAACTTTTCTTCTAAAGAAAATATTATCTAATATTTTGGAAATAATTAGTATCTCAGTCATTATCAGATATCTTGAGTTCTCTGGTCCATAATACTTTTGGAATGATAGATCTTTTATTATGGTTGTAAAAACTTATTGAGAAACAAGGAGTTATTTTCAATTACCTGTCCAATTATGCATCTAGTGAATATCAGAGTAATTCATATTATATAGTTTGGGTAATTTTAAAATAATTCCTGTATTGTTAGTAGTAACATTGAATTCAAATCAGTTCCATCAACAGCAAAAGAACAGAGTGCATAAAATTATGGCACAGAAAAGACAACTATAGACAACATTCCTTGAGTCATATTTTGGACTGGGCTCATATTTCTGGCATTTATAGAGTATTTCTCCAAGTGCCCTCTTCTTTGTAATTCTTGCAATTTCTAATTGTCAAAATTGAAATTGCTGATTTATATAGTTGTCTGCTGGACAGCTTAAAGTTATTATAATGATACATGTACCTGGATGTTCTCTCCATCAAACAAACTGCTTTACTCCCTGTGTTCTGTCGATAGATATTATTTTTTTATATCAGTACTTCTGGCACTCTTATCCATAATTCCCAGTCAGCCTCTGAAAACAAACAAGACTCATTTGTTGGCACAATTTGACTTCATTTGGAGCAAAATCTGAACTATCAGGAAGCTGTCACCTACCTGCTCTGTGTGTGGTGTCTCGCTGGCGAGAACATCAAGTCTGGTTATGTCAAACTGCCAAAGCGTTGCTAAGGTGTATCTGAGCCACATCACCTTTCTTCCATGCAGAAAGTGTTGGACGTTGGAAAACATGAACTCTAGGAATTTGGAGGAATAAATTATGGATCTGTGCTATTACCCTGGGCATCATGTCAGAAACTCAGAGGTCATCTTAAACTCTCTTTTCTTAGCCTGACCCCATACAGACATTGAATCCGCAAGTGTCTTAGCCCTGGCCTTCTCAGCCTCCAGATTGTAAGCAGTAAATTTCTGTTTGGAAATCACTCATTCCAAACTGTGTTGTTACAACCAGCTCAAATGGGATAAGCCAACAACCATCAGACCAGTGAGCTGGCTTGGCATCTTGTATCTCCTCTCTCTCTAACCATCGCTCTTGACTAAAGCACCACAGCTCCTCTTAACTGGTATCTGAATGGAGATTCTTGTCCTCCTAAAAATCTATCCCCAGAAGATCCCTGAGGTGTGGATCTTTTTGAAAATGTAAACTGGAAACACTCTCTTCTCTAGTCT
Source organism: Thryonomys swinderianus (assembly GCA_004025085.1). Classification (NCBI taxonomy): domain Eukaryota; kingdom Metazoa; phylum Chordata; class Mammalia; order Rodentia; family Thryonomyidae; genus Thryonomys; species Thryonomys swinderianus. The sequence continues at coordinate 48,322 of PVIC010004149.1, forward strand.
TTCAGCGATTTTGCATAGTTCTCAAGATAGAACCCATGATCCTTAAAATTGTCGTACAAGATCTTATGGTCTAACAACAGACTTCCTTGTTTTTTTCTGTGTTACTCTTTCACATTTCTTGCTTCTAAGAATACCATTTTTCATTTTGTTTTTGCCACTGAAGGTCATTTTATTTTTTGTTTTTTGAGTTGAAGCCCCATTTGTTGGCTAACCTGGTCTCAAACTCCTGGTCTCCCTTGATCCTCCCACCTCAGGCTTCTGCGCGCTGAGTGCAGCTGTGCCCCTGCGTCCTCTGTAACTCCTGATGGCTCATGGGCTTAATTGAAGTCTTGCTTCTTTTAGGAAAGTAGCTGGTGCTTATACTTCCACATACACTGAGCTGGGCAGAGACCCTGTGCATATTTGTTATATTTTACACATGTGATGTAGATCATAATTTAACTCTGCACCTGGCTTTGTCTTTATATACATATATGTGAGATATGATGAAAAATACATGGATCAACTCAGAAAGTGACAAGGCTGATAGGATAACTATGCTTAAAGAGGGGAGTATTTTGAGAATGATTAATGACTATGACTTCTACCATAAGAAATTTTTAAAATATAAATATTCTGTGTATAATCATTACCATCCACATATTTTAAACTACTTTTAAAGCATGTAGCACTTAATTTCAAACCTACTCGTGGAATAAAAAGAAAAGTGTTATAAGTTAATACAGGCAGAAGCACTGGGAAGTGACCAAAGAAACTTGGAAGTAGGAAGCATGTGCCACTGTAATTAATTTGGGATTGCTGTTATTTCTCATATCAGTTCTGTGTTATTTGGGGGGTCATCTGGTCTGGATCCAGGATCTGGAATTCATCATTTAGAAGTGAAAACTTTATGATTGAAATGTCTTGCAGCTTTTGAGTATAAATATTTCTCAATTGAATACATTACTCATGTTGAGGAGCCAAAATAGGCACTTTTACTTAAAAACTATTTTTTAGTTAGAATAAACTAAAAGCAAGAAACACAACAACCACCACTGCCACTACCCATGGCAAAAGATTAGTTGCTAGGGCCGGAGAGTTAGCTCAGTGGTTCTGGCGCCTGCTTTGCAAGCGCAAAGTCTTGAGTTCAATCCCGGTAACCACATACAATACTGGGCATGGTGACTCACGCCCACCAACCATCAATACCACGTACCACAGTGCCCAGCGTGGTGGCTCATGCCTGTAATCCCAGCACTCGGGAGGCAGAGACAGGAGGATTGCTGAGTTGGAGGCTTGCCTGGGCTACATAGTGAGCTCAGGGCCAGCCTGAACTACAAAGTGAGACCCTGTCTCAAAAAAAGAAAAAGATTAGTTGCTAGTCAAATCCCTGAGTGTTCCTTCATGATGCTCTGTCAGATTTATTTACAAAGTAAATTATATCTGTCCTCTTTTTTTTTCCCATTCCTTTCACTCTCTTCATTTCTTGCCTGTTCCCTATTCATCTCTGAATTCTTTCAGATTCCTGTCTGGTTGTTTGCTTCCAGTGCACTCAGAGTGATACTTTTCAAAATATTTGACCGTGGTAACACCTACTTAATGTGCTTTGTCACACTTGGGTTAAAGCCAACTCCTTATCATGGCCTAAAGCCTTGGTTGCTGTGGAGTGCATTCCACTCTTGTCATTATTCTGCTCTCGCCCTCCCAGCCTTTGGTTCATTGCCATTGCCATGCTTCTCCTGTCTCTAGACCTTCGTATTGTCTCTCTGCCTGTAATAGGATTTTCCCTCCCACCGTGGCCCAATTCAGCTAATGTTGAACCTTCAGGTTTCAATTTCAACTCCTTTTCTTTTAGCGCTAACTAAAACAAATTCCTCGGTCTCTCCCCGCTCCCCTCAATCCTATGGAATAAGGACTAGCCTAAAAAAACTAAAGTTCCACTTAGTATTTGAAGTATTAGATAGCATGTATCTGAAAAAAATTGGGGTTATTAATATTGTCAATAGTTCATATAATATTATGGATAATAAGGGTATTAATAAGAATAACAAGGGTAAGAGATCCTTTTGTATTGTTTTACTACTGCATAGTTACCTGCCAGGCATTATTTTAAGAAATCTGCATGAGTTAATTCAATTAATTTTCAAAGTAACCCTATGAAGTGCATGCTATTTTTTCTTCTTATATTAGAGAAAGGAAAATTGAGAGATTTAGTAACTTGTTTTCATCTACAAGGTTAGTGAAAACTGTGAGCCAAGATTCAGATCCAAGCAAGTCTGATGCCTGTTCCTGTACTTTCATCCCACTTCTGTGTACATAACATCACATAGGATTGTTAAAGATTTGCAAGAGTAACAACAAAAATTCACTCTTGCCCCTTCTCTCCCACATCCTAAGAAATGTCGTCTAAATGCAATTACTTTTACAGTATTTAGTTTTTTTCAGTATTTACTTCTTGAAATAATATGCTTTTTTTGGTGTTTGTTAACAATGTCTGGGACTGTCTACTAACTACGCATTATACACTTCTGCTATCATTTCTTCAACATTCCAGTATAATTCTCAGATATTTTGTTTGCATTTCTCTTTCACATTTATTTATTATGATTTGTGAATGTTGTACACTATAGAGCCAAACAAGCATATTAAAAAGTATACTTTATTGTATATTGATTGATTGGTTGATTGATTATTGATTGACTGACAACTGACTGATTTTGAGGTAGAGGCTAGTCCCAAACTTCTGGCTTGAATAATCTTCTGCTTTAGTCTTCTGAGTAACTGGGACTATAGGCATGTCACATCAGGCCTAGTGTAGAAAAATAAATTTGATTAGTATTTAACTCATTTAAGAAAAACAATTTTTATAACTTTCACATATGTTAATTAGACCACGATTTTTATATGCATCTTCTCAATTTGATTTTCCATATTGTCTAACCCATTAGGTTTATTGGTCTGTTCCTGATCCTCTGTTGTCTTGTTTCAATCTGGGTTTTTTTTTTTTATAGGTGTGTTTCATATCTTCTGTTTGGGATTTCCATTTGCTGACATCTCTGGTGGACTCTATTCTTTAGATACAATGACTTTTGTTATTTGTTCACTGTGTTTTCCCTGAAGAACAGTAAGTACTCCATTAGCTAGGCCCATTCAACAAGCCAAGAACCATCCATAGCACATATCACAACCTGGAAACCTCACCAGTCTCTACATTTATTGACGTGCTGATTTCCGCTAATCCTAGCTCCCAAATCTCTTCCCAGCCTCCATATCCCTGTGCTCATCTCTTCCCCAGGTTACTCGTAGTAGTCTCCTAACTCCCTGCACTATCATTTACCTCCAGTCAGAATTCAGCTCAGCTTCGAATATCATCATTGTAAATCTCAATTCAGATTAGGTTACTACCTTTCTTAGAATTCATCGGGGACTCTCCCTCTTGCCTACAGAATAAAGTATAACTCCCTCTGAATGACTTCTTCTTCTGTTGCACGCTTGGAACTTGGCCCCAGGATCTGTCTGAAAGGTCTTACTGTCTGTGGTAATCCACTATGCATGGTCTTGAAGAAAATGACCTACTTGATATCAACTGTTGAAAGAAGAATTAATTTTTAGATTGAAACTAGTTTTTTCCAACTTAAATTTACACATTAAAGGAGGCTTTACATGTCTTAACCATGAAGTGTGTGTAATGCGTGACATTTGGAAGTAGTTCAAGAAGCAGAAGGATGTTGTATACTTCAATTTAGGAAAATTTAACTTACTAGGTAGATACTGCTTTCATGTATAATAAAAATAATTTGATGCTATACATCTTTTGTAATCTAACTTTTGGAAGTAACAGTAATGAGGAAGGTGATAGTGTTACACTTGAAATCTTTTCTAGAACAGGAGTTGGCAAGCAATAGCTCCTAGAGAAAATTTGGTTCAATGCCTATTTTTGTAAACAAAGTTTAATCGGAGTACAGGTATGCTCAGTCATTTATATATTATTGTGTGTGTCTGCACATGTGTGTGTGTTCCTGCTATGACCATATAATTGAATAGTTGCCATACACAATATATGGCCTGCAATAAAAAAAAAAACTATTTTCTGACTGTCTCTGTATGGAAAGTCCACTGATACTTTTTTACAGAGTAAGGGGAGATGTGAAGTGTGAATATCTACCGAGTGAGCCATGACTAAATGTGTAGGAAGGTGATTGCAAAGTGATGGCTACTGAGCAAGTGGTCATTCTCCTTTGGTCTTTAGCTTCCCCATCCCTTGATATTCTTGACACTTTAAAGGGAAAATGACTGGAAGAAATTGCTCTCAGCTTCTTGGTTTTTACATTTCTTGAAAAAAAAGATGAATGCTTAACTGGAGTTATTGTGTGCACCTGGATGCCTATCTTCCTGCTACATTCCATACAAAGGCCCAGTAGATTTTCCTTTCACTAGGATATTGAGAAATATTTTAGTGAGGGAACCTTGCATGTGTAAAAAAAAACCTGTGGTTGCTTGCCTTCTGGGAACTGAAATTGGCTTCCTGATTTCATTAGAGAGATTTGGTAACCTAGTAGCAGAATCCAAGTGGCAATAGCACTTAGGAGGCATATCTTCCTGAATTGAAAGCAGGGACATAGCTCTCAAAAAGCATTAGCCTGCAGATGTTTCTGGTAGCTGAGGCCATGTCTCTTTGAAAGACTCCTAGTGAATAAAGTAGATGGTCAGTACCACAGTATTACTCATCTGCAGAGCAGAAAAATACTTCAGCTCTGATAACAATTTCATTTTAGTTGTGATAACCAAGAATATCTGGCTCACCCAGTTTCTGGAGCTATGCTGATTGGCAGACCCAGAACAATTTTTGTAAAGGACCAATAGCCATTTGCTAGAGACTGTGATTTGAAGAAAAGGAAATACAGAAGGGACAACTTAACCTTCATACTGAGTGGAGCTGGATTCACAGTGGGTCCCAATGGCCAGCAAAGGCATGCTGTGCTCATTTTTTCACTTCCTCAGTGTATCCTTGGACTAGAAATTCTAGATAACTAGCACAGTCTGTTGACTCTTGGCCATGTGATAGAGCAAATAGGAAGATGTTAGAATCTCAGTCTCTAAGATAGAAGTAATAGCATGTGCCTGAGCATATCACGTAGAGGAATGGTGGCACTGCTGCTTAACTTACCTGTTTGGCCTGTACAGGAATTGCATGAGTCTTAGAAAATACTTGTGGACTATCATAAACTTAATCATTAAGTGACTCTAAATGAAGTTGTCAACCCACTGTAATATTGTTTTCAGAGTTTATGGCCCCTGGCATTACGTAGCTTTTGATTTGGGTAATACCTTTTGTCCATGCCAACTTAAAGCAACCAAGGAGAGCAATTTGTTTTTACCGGGTCAACAGTGTGTTTTCACAGTCTTGCCTGAGGGCTAGGTAGTTCTCTTATCCTAGAGATCTTAATCATTCTACCATTCCATAAGTCATCACATTGGTTTAATATATGGATGATGTTACAGTGACTGTATTTGTTGAATGGAAGGTAGCAAGTAGTTTAGATATCTTAGTGAAGCACAGGAAAACTAGAGGATGATAAATCAGCTCTGCAGAATTTCAGAGACATAGCATTTCATTAACATTTCTGGGTACTCAGTGTTCCTTTCTGGGTTGACAGACCTTTGTGGATTTGGGAGACAGGATGTACCACATTTGAATATGCTCCTTCAGCCTATGTACAGAGTAACTCAAAGTTTGTCAGTTTTGAATGATAGCTAGAGTTAAAGAAAGATGAATATACAGTAAATCTAAGACTCAGTGTTAGCTCTGCTATCGCTTCAGCTTTTGATTCTTAACAAATCCTTTTATTCTGGTCATGTCTCTAGTAAATAAATACTCTGTGTAGAGGCTCTGGAAAGTACCAGTACCAGAAACTCAATAAAGATCTTTAGGATTTGAAGTAAGTATATTCCATCTTCAGATAACACCTGACCTTCTGATAAACGACTTCTGTCGCTACTAAGTAGATGCTAAATGTATACCCATGGGTTACTGTGTAGCCAAAGCTTCTTTTACTAAATGGATATTTTCTCACTGATCTAGCTAGAGGTTATCCGTGCACAGGTGGAAATGGACAATGAGAAAGAAGCCTGGAAAATACATGTGAGTTACCTGAGCAAGTGGACTCAATTCCTTCAAGACCAGCTATTCACATGATTTTCTCCAGTGCTGTTTACCTGCAGGGCATAGTTTTCTCTAAGTTGGCACCCCCTGCTCCTTGTAATTTCCTCAGGGCTTGACTCAGCAGTTGTGATGTGTCCTGAAGCCACTGACATTGGTGATCTGCTCTACAGCCCAGGTCATGTTTCCTCAGATATTCTCTCAAGGCCCACCTGCACATACTGGGAGTCCTCCAGGATTGGGTATCTAGAGAGCTACCTGCCTAAACTTCCATCCTAGGCCCCCAGTCCAGAGCGGCCTTGCACAGTGCACTGCCCTCCCTGTACCACCCCTCTGACTCCAGCAGCCAGAAGTGTTTCTCAGTACTATATCTAGCTAGTTCCTGGGTTCCATACTATTTGTGAATAGTCTCTTCTGGGTCTCCTGTGGGCAGACTTCCAGAAAATTCCACCAGACAAGTTCTTTGCCTCTGTTAATTTCATCACTTTAGCCATTCACCTCTCATTCTTTTCCTTCACTGAGCCCTACTATTTGGTTCCCTTTCTTAGATTCTCTTGAATCATTGTTTTCCACCTTGCCCCTTATCTCCTCAGTATCATATTCACTAGGGGTGGAAACTTGTGATTCATGTCTGTCCTCTCAAATTTATGGAAAAATCATTCAGTTCTTTTTATCCCATCCATTTAGGGAAGAACTGGCAAATTTCATATTCACTACAAGATGTACTCCACTTCCGGTGAACTGGCCTTTCCCTGACCTGCCAGCTTCTTTCCTGCCTCTCCCCATCAGTTCCTCCTACCCCTGCTGTATTGGGGTTGACCGCATCTTTTGTTGCTTCTGTGCTTTAGGATCTGCCTTTTCGTCTTGCTTTTCACTCTTTTCCAGCTGCCTAACATGTACTTCAAAGTTCTGCTGAACATGATTGTCCCTGAGAAATCCTCTTGATATGTCTGCAGCCTCTGTGCTGTTTCTGCAGTCTCCTGCCCTGGCACATATGGCACTGCATCTTTGCTTGACCTGCCAAATTTTTTTTTTTTTTTTTTTTTGCTTTTTGAGACAGGGTCTCGCTTTGTAGTTCAGGCTGGCCCTGAGTTCACTATGGTGCCCAGGCAAGCCGCCGCGAACTCAGCAATCCTCTTGTCTCTACCTCCCGAGTGCTGGGATTACAGGCGTGAGCCACCAAGCCACCACGCCCGGCATTGTGGTATGCGGTGTTGATTGTTGGTGGGCGTGTCTCCACGCCCAGCATTATATGTGGTTACCGGGGATCGAACTCAGGTCCTTGGGCTTGCGAGGCAGGCGCCGGAACCACTGAGCTAACCCTCCGGCCCGACCTGCCAATTTTTATCCTTTTTTGTTTCCTAAAGGTAATGGCCACCTTTAATTTTGCAGGCCACAGCCTAGAGCAATATTTGACAAATAAGAAACCATCCAGCTACAATTTTATAGTTCTGTGACTCTATGAATTTTTTAAGGAAAACAATGCAAGATGTCATTTTATTCTTCAAATGAAGCTCCTAAAATGAGAAAAGTTCACTAATACTGGAATTTCATTTTTATGGGGAGTATAAATCCCACCTGAGGTGTTTTTAGGTGCTGTGTTGTTTGTTCCATACTGAAAAGAACATACAGCCTTCTAACCAGTGCTAGTCTAAGAACTAAATTCTTCCTATCTTACTTACTTAATTTAAAAAAATCTGTAAAAGGCAAGTCAGTCCATCTTAGAACTTGCTTTTCCTATTTTTAAATTTAATGATAACTTGATGCTAAATAAATGATAAAGTTAATTTTTTCTGCTACAAATGATCTTTCCTTCATGGTTAAGCTTTAGGGTCAACAAGCACTTTGCTGGCCCTTTTCCCTGTCTTCTGCTTGATGGGCTCTCATGGTGCATGGTATAGTCTGAGCCTCGGACTGAAAACCCTTCACCAGTCACCCTTTTAGCCATCACAGAGAGTGGCCTTCATGCAGATCAGTCTGTCCTCAACATCCTGAGGTTGCTTTTCCTTTGCTCATGTTGATTCATCCTGGTTTAACATACTTGCTGCTCTATATTTAAAGTCAGTGGCAGGCAATATTTCATTACTGCATGAAACCAAATTCTGCTTTTTGAATCCTCGAGACCTAGAGACACTTAAGAGAAGGAAATGCATTTTTTTTTTTTGCTATTAGATTTTGTATGAGATGAGCTTGAGCTATTGAAATTAGCTGTTACATAACCACAAACTAAGTGCGCCTGCTTTTCTTTATGGGGGGGGTGGGTTGTCAGGATTCACAGGTGCTGTCTGATGAGATTCAGCAGCATACATGCTTATTGGGGAAGCTGCTGTATTATTTTACTTGGTTTAGTTGGAGTACTGGTGCACAGGTTAAGGGGAAATTGAGACAGTGAAGACACTGATAGTGGACATATAGTTGGGCCTGTCTACATCCTTGCTTTCCTGTGAATCTCTCCAGCAGTTTATTATGTTGCACTAAAAGAAATACTTTTAACTCCTCGGGTATCAAGCTGATACATTGCTTTTTTCTAAACTCAAAATATTCTTGTAAAATAATTTTATAGTAGATGTTCCCAGAGTTAATAACAATGTGAGAGTTGTTGGGGGTTGTTTTGTTTTTGGACTATTTTTTTTGAGACAGTGTCTCACTTTGTAATTCAGATGGAATTAGAACTCATGTAGCAGCCTAGGCTAGACTTTTACTCCCAGTGATACCCCTACTTCAATGTCTCAAGTGCTGGGAATATAGACAGTGCCCCCACAGGCAAGAAAAAATACGTTTTTTTTTTTTTTTTTATTGGAGAGAAAGCCTTAAAATTTTGCAACGCTAACAGACTATAGATAATTACACAGTTGTTTTTTATAAAAACATAATTTTCTTGAGGGCAAAAAATAGGATTCTTATTAATCATTTGAGTAAAATTATTGGTTGAATGAATTATACCATGCTTGTAGGAATGAATAGCTACTGATAACATCTCTCATTTCTATTTATAGGTATTACTGTTTAAAGAAACTTTCTTACTAGCAAGTGTATGATAAAAATTATAAGTAACAGAGGAAACTTTAACTGTTATTTGTCACAAAACAGAGATTGATGTCAGAATGGCTCACCTAAAGCGACTAGTAAAGTTACACTTTAAAAGACATTACCACAGAAAGTTCTGGAAGCTTGGTGCAATCATTTTTTTCTTCATAATAATTTTAATCTTAATGCAAAGAGAAGTGAGTGATCAATATTCCAAAGAGGAGTCAAGGATGGAAAGAAACCTGAAAAACAAAAACAAGGTGTTTGATTTAATGTTAGAAGCTGTAAACAATATTAAAGAAGCAATGCCAAAAATGCAGATAGGAGCGCCTGTCAGGCAAGACGTTGATGCCCGCGAGAGACCCTGTCTGCAGGGATATTATACAGTGGCAGAACTGAAACCTGTTTTTGACCGCCCGCCTCAGGATTCTAATGCACCTGGTGCTTCTGGCAAAGCCTTCAAGACAACCAATTTAAGTATTGAAGAGCAAAAGGAAAAAGAACACGGGGAAGCAAAACACTGTTTTAACGCTTTTGCAAGTGACAGGATTTCTTTACACCGAGATCTTGGACCTGATACCCGACCTCCTGAGTATGTTGAAGATTTTTCATTCTTTATTCTTTGTCAGCAGAGGTTTCAGTGGACAGGCATTAGTTAAGAAATGTGCTTGTTCTTCAGCTACTGAGCAGATGATCAACAAATACTTGATTCAGTCCATTGTATTTAATTTTGCTTGTAATTACTAAAGCTAAGTGTCATAGTTGGTGGGGTAGGGCAGACAGGAGAAGTTATTAGCTTGAAAATTAGAAAACTGAGTTCTGGATTTGACTCTTAGGTACAAGAATATCCTTTAGTCTTGAGGGTTGTAATTTCTTCATTTATTTAGGAAGAAACACTAGGTTTTATGGAAAATGTCAGAGTTGGAGGAATTGTTTCCATTTCCTCATGTATTGCTATAAAATAGAAATGTTAAAAAATGTGACAAAATTTTGGTGCTGTTATAGGTTTATAAAGTAAGTTACGGACTTTGTGGCTCTTTTCAGTATATAATTATATCTCAAAGTGCTTTATAATTTGTAAGCTTTCCTTTAGGGCAGAATGGTTACAATTATTATTTCCCACTATGATTCTGTCTTTTGAGTATTGTTGATTAAATTATCATACCTGCAGCACTGGCTCCCTTTAGCTACAGAAAAGCCAACATTTGTCATTATTGAGTCACTTGGTATGTGTTTGTCTGTACTATATGGTATTTTGATTAATATTCTCTGCGTGCTTAGTTGACCATTTTGTTATCTACAATGTACTGCTCAAATGCTGTCTTTAAATTGTAAAGGCTAAAATGAATTCCATCACCCTCAGGCCATCAGTGGATTTTTGTGAGCACAAGATAGATGAACAGGAAGCAAACAGTGCTGTGTGTTTTGCTTTTTGATTATGACAGATTACTTTTGGCAGCCATATTGAAGAAAGAAACTTTTGTAGAATGGGGTATTGTTTCACTCAGATTTTTGTAGACTTATGATTATGAATATTTGCTCCACTGTATGAGTACTTTAATATTAACATTGTGAAGGTTAGATTTCTGTCACTGTTTTCTGATCTGTTTAATCTAAAGTCAAGTTACTCAGAATGAGTATGTGAAAATAAACCCTGAATGAATGTCTATAAAATATTTTCACAGGCCGGAGATTTAGCTCAGTGGTTCTGGCGCCTGCCTCGCAAGAGCAAGGTCCTGTGTTTGATCCCCAGTAACCACATACAATGTTGGGTGTGGTGACTCACACCCACCAGCAATCAATACCACATACCACAGTGCTGGACGTGGTGGCTTATGTCTGTAATCCCAGCACTTGGGAGGCAGAGACAAGAGGATTGCTGAGTTTGAGATTTGCCTGGCCTCATGGTGAGCTCAGGGCCAGCCTGAATCACAAAAGCAAGACCCTGTCTCAAAAAATTTTATATATATATATATATATATTTTTTCACGCTTTAACAGATCATGCTATAGTTCCATTCTTGTATTGGTAGATTCAAATACCATAGTGCATTTTATTTATTTCAGTAGTAATCTTGATTGAAAAGCAGTCCACATAAAAAATCAATTAGCATGATTTTATTCTTTGAAGTGATATTGGCTGAAGGTGCGTTTTTATGATAGTGTTAAGTAACTACAATAATGTTCAATACTGTTAATTGTTAGTAAGAGAAAAACAACTAAATACAGTTAAGAAGACTGTCACAGTTGCAGATTTATTTATTTCTGACTTTAGACAGGGGTATTGTACAAGTGGCAAAGAATTGTTTTGTACTTTGAATGTTACCTGTATCAACAAGGAGCACATTTTCTGAAGAATTGCTAGTCATTTCACAAGCTCATTAGTCATTTAGATCTGGTTTCTCTTAGAGTCAAATGGTCATGTGATCAATAATTTAAGCAAGTTTTTGTATGCCATATTTTTAATGGTTTGAAAAACACATAATGTTTGGCAAGATGTATTTATTTAAGTGATGAGAAATTATTTTAAAAACATATCATATAATTGTTTTAAAGTAAATGAAATCATATCCTGAAATATTTTCACTTCTGTTAATGATAGAATGTGATATTTTATTATGGTAACTCCCACTGTATCATTTCTAATTATCAACTAATATCAACAGATAACAGGTAAGCAAATAAATACTGCTCTAAACAGGGAAAGCTATGCAAAATTAAAGTGACAGTATTTTAATAGTGTGTTTTTGTGCAGTTTTATATTTTGGATCTTCAATTTTTAGAATTATTGATTCATATATTAACTTCATGGCAAATAAAGATAGTTAAAAAAAAGCCATAATTCTAAAATTCTCTTGCCTCCCTAAAATCCCTTTAAGAAAATAAGTTTGAGGGCTGGAGATTTAGCTCAGTGGTTCCAGTGCCTGCCTAGCAAGAGCAAAGTCCTCAGTTGGATCCCAGTAACCACATACAATGTTGGGCGTTGTGACTCATGCCCACCAGCAATCAATACCACAAACCACAGTGCCGGACGTGGTGGTTCACACCTATAATCCCAGCACTCGGGAGGCAGAGATAGGAGAATTGCTGAGTTGGAGGCTTGCCTGGGCTACATAGTGAGCTTAGGGCCAACCTGAACTGCAAAAGCAAGACCCTGTCTCAAAAAAAAAAAAAGTTATTTTTTTCATTAAAAAACACAAAAGCTATGCTGTATTATGGAGTTTTTCAGAATTTGTGTTTGTGGTTTATGTTGGCTTATAAATGTTAAGAGTTAAAAATACAAACTATGTTTAGTAATTCTGTGTAATTAAGGTTCAGGTATATATATGTATAGTTTGTATTTGAACTTTTTAAAATAATTTTCTTCCAGTACCAGCAATCAAATGAACTGTATTTTAAATAGCAGTTTATCTCACATTCAGTTTAGAACAACTTGCTTTTATTGCAGAACATGAGGGTAATTATGATAATGTACTTCTAGCTGTGCAGTTGTATTGCAGTTTTAAATTATGAAGACATCAGAGTGATCACTCCCACTCCCACTCCCACTTACCCTTTCACCCTGTCCTTTTCCTTCTGAGGTTTGTTGGTACCTTCTCTACCCCAGAGACTGACTCTTGGAGAAGGATCCGAAGACATACACTTTGAAATCTGGTCATAAATTAATTAACAGGAGGGTTTACTCTGTCACCCCAGAGGGTGCTGCCGCTCCTTCCCTCCCATTGGCTCTAGGAAGCAAGGGAAGGGTATTGACTCTTATCTCTGCATCTGAATGATTTACTTCCTTATCTTTGGGTTTGAGCACCAACACTTGATTCTTCACTTATATTGTTTATTGTGCGAGAAGATTTGACCATGCATGAGGATATTTTAGTTTTTTTGTTCAAAATTGTACAGCAAGTAATTAGATTTAAATGATTTTAGAAGTCCAGTTGCTTTATATTTTCTGTAGATCACATGTGGTATAGATCCCATTGTTTTGAAACTTATGTTACTCCTATTATCCTCACTCCAATTCAGTGGGCCAGCAGCCATGGTTTTCACATCTCCAGTCGCAAAGGCAGAGCCTTTGCTTAGAAAGATTTTCTTGGAGGAAAACACTGTTAAAAAACTGTGCTCAAGTTCAGCTGTGACCAGTGAATACCACCACTCAAGAGTCTACAGTACTTAGGGTTTTTTAGTGCCTTTCAACCTGGCAGATGCTGACAGAAGCTAAGACTTTTCACATGGATTTAGGCATTTATTTTAAATTTTTAAATATGTCCCATTAGGACATCTTTAAAATGCTAGATATTGTCTATGGCCTTACCACCCTGAACACATCCAATCTCATCTAAAATGCTAGATATTAATCAAACAGTAGGGCAAAAGTAGTTTGCTAATTGGTGGGGTGAGATGGTGCACACCTGTAATCCCAGCACTTGGGAGGCTGAGGCAAGAGGATTGCTGTGAGTTTGAAGCCTGGGCTATACAGTGAGCTCAGGGCCAGCCTGAACTACAGGGTGAGACCTATCTTAAAGAAAAAAAGAATATACCTAAAGATGAACATCCTAAGAACTTAGGTTTTATGGTAAGCTAATTCTTCCTTTGGTTCTCTGTAGATTAAAGAGAATTTATTAAATAAATTTAGAAAACAGTAAATACTTGGAAAATATACATTAAATACTTAAGGAAATATCTAATTTAAAATAATATTTACAAAAAAATTTCACACAGATTGCAAATAAGAAAAATGGGTGACTTGTAAGAAAATTTTAAAATTTGGATTTTATTTGATAAGGTAACATTTTTAATTTTTACATATTGTCTCATTTGTAACATTTTATTTGAAATGTTTTTAAAAATTAATATCATTGAGGAATTTTACAGTAACAATATTTCACTAGGCATAATCTCTGATCATGTAAAATTTGTTTTGATCTATTTACATTTATATGATATTAAGATTATTTGATAAGAAACTATTTGCTCAGCTTTTGATGATAAAGATGAATGATAACTCTGGTAATGGTATAGCTATGAAATAAGAGAATTAATGTTATAATTGTTCTTCTACTTTGGCTTCTTCTAGATGTATTGAACAAAAATTTAAGCGGTGCCCTCCCTTGCCTACCACCAGTGTCATAATAGTTTTTCATAATGAGGCGTGGTCCACGCTGCTTAGAACTGTCCACAGTGTGCTCTATTCTTCACCTGCAATACTGCTGAAGGAAATCATTTTGGTGGATGATGCTAGTGTAGATGGTAAGAAAGCACAAATTAGATTGTTTCCCACGTAAATCCATACAGTGGTGTGCAAAGAATACTTGGTTATATAGTGCTCTTTGTGCCATCTCTAAAGTTGACAGTTTGATTGGTGTGTATGATGTATGACAGTAGACTCTGAGGATATCTGTATTTGCATATTTTGGAGTGCAGTAAGGTGGGATGCACCGTTACGTATGACTCTGTAGCTCTCAGTGTGTGACTGTCCTCCTAAGGCCTCATGATTAGTAAGAGCACAGGTTATAGTTTGGAGTCAGGCTGCCTGGATTTGAATCTCAGCTCTTGTTCTGACCAGCTGTGCAATTACTTACTATTGTTGCTTCAGTTTCCTTATTGACAAATTAAAATTATATTGTATTTCATCAAATTTAAAGACTCATTGGTTTATGAATCAACAGAAAGAAAAAATAGCCAATTAAACTAACTTGAAGTTGAATAAAAGAAGTATCCAACTCTGTAACAGAATTGAAGACATACAGAAATAGTACAAAGCTCCTAGGACTGTTTTGAAAAATCAGTGAGTTAATATAAAAGTATCAGTTAATAAATGTCAATGAGTAAAATTACTAAAGATGACTCTATTTGCTCTATTTTTCCTAAAATATTTGATTCATATCCACTTAAATGATAGGTCACATTAAATTACACTTTTTAAATTGAAATTACAGGCTAATCTAATTTTCGAAGTTACATGTGTTTTAAGTACAAAGGATTATCTCAGTAATTGTTGCTTTTTCCTAAAGAAATCCATATTTATAGGTAGATTCCCAGAGGTCTCCTTCCAAATGATCTTTTCTTATCTGTAAAGTGAAAATACGTATGTCCATCAGATCCAAAAGACTATTTGGATTTTTAAAAACTCAGGACTAAGGAATGAACCTAGAACCTTTGTAATGAGTTCTATTCCGGCCATTGTTTTAAATTTTTGTTTTGAGACAAGGTCTTGTGAAATTACTGAGTTGCCCAGAGTAGACTTCAACTTGTGATTCTCCTGACAGCCTCGCAGCACTGGGACAGAGACATGTGCCACAGCACCCTGCTACACCATTACATTATGCACATGTGAGAGGGTGACTATTAAGTTACATTTCGTTAGTTGTAAGATGTATCCAGGTCCCAGACACAGTCAGTGAGTAAACCTGAAATTATTAACCTGGTTTACTTAATCACTTCTACATAAAATTACAAAGGTTTCCATAGTTTAAAAATTAAATATTTTGAGTAAGTTGTGGTTATCATCTCAAGTTAAATAGATGTTTAGGCAGAGTAAAATTACTTAACCTCCAAGGTTTTGTTTTTGCTCTGAAGTATTAAGGTGTGAACCCAGAGAGGGCTAATCTACATCCCCAACCCTTTTTCCCCCCTCTTTATTTTGGGACATTTCTCAGGAAGTTGCTGAGGTAGCCTTGAAATTTTGATCCCCTTGCCTCATCCTTCCAGATGTGCATCTCTGTACCTATCCAACACCAGGTATTTTCTTTTCTTTAACCTGGATGTGAACCCTGGCCTTCAGATGCTGAAGTTTTATAATTCAAGCCACCTGAATTCAAAATCTCTACTGTTGATAACTGATTCCAATCTCAGCCACATTACCTCACCACTTAATTGTAATCAGCTAGTTCACTTACTGTTCTGTCCCGAGTTTTTCCTTATTCTGTCTAGTTGAACTGCAGTCCATAGTGATGTCTGACCAGGTCCAGCACATCACTTAAAAATAATGCTCATTATGTTAGAAATTTTTCCTTTGGTTTCTTGAATGTTTTCTCTCTGAGGACTTTTTTGTTTGATTTTCCAAGTAATGATGAGAAAATAGGGATGTGCTAAGTTCCCTTCCTATAACCCTTCATTTGATGGTACTGTATTTAATTGTATAAAGTCATAGAATTAAAGAAATTTAAAAAGTTA
>PVIC010004150.1:0-64354 GCA_004025085.1 Thryonomys swinderianus
TATCCTTAGGCCCAGGAGGCCTGAAGTACAACTCAGTTATCCCTCACCTCTTCAATCTGAAGCAATCGGTTCCCCTTCTTTCCACATGTTCAACAAGAGTTTTCCCAGAAAGACCTCTGAACACACAGATGCACATCCTGGCATCCGTCCTCCCTTCGTGCTCCATTTGACTTCAACTCCTTGGTACCCTATCTGAGAGAAGTAGCAACAGGAAAAGAAAGCTATTGTCAGGCTTTCCTAAAAATAATGAAGATGTTAGTTGGCTTTATCATTCCCCTATCAATCTGAGAGGAAACTGTGCAGTCTGCCAAAGAAGTAGGCTGAGTAAGTAGGACCAAGAGGCAAAGGTAGGAATAATCTACTGGTACAGACTCCCAACATGGAGTGTGATCATGATGTGTTTATACAATGTAATAATAAAGATAAAAATTAAAATTAAAAACTTAAAAAATTGTCATATACTGATACAAATTCTCAATATTGTGTAATTATGATGTGTATATATAATGTACCAATAAAGATTCAAATTAAAAAAAGATTCCCAGAACCAAAGTAGCCATGTTCTTTACAATAAATTTAGAAATATGCTCAAAACCCAGTCTGAAGTAGATAAGGGTGGAATTAAAGCACACACACGCACACAACCATAGACACACACTATATCCAGCAGATAGCTGTCTGCCTGCCTATATCTATCAGCCTGGACAGCTACACATCAGCCTGCATAATGCTGTAGCTTTAAAAAGGTTGAGGTGCTGAATCATGTTTTCTAGGCAGGACTCAGGCTGCCAGGTGTATCAGGAGTAGGAGGAAGTGAAGAGATGAATGGGCCACTTTGAGGGGGCAACTAATCAATTCTGGTGAATTTTAAATTTTAACAATGCACACACATCAGGCAGATACCAGTCGGCGCAAAAATAATTTCTTTTTTTTTGTGTGTGGTAAACTGCCTAAATCTCAGGATGTAGAGCACAAGTGGGACACGGCAGAGAGTCTAAGAACAGTAAGTGAATTTAATTAACTATAATGGTCTAAGGACAAAGAAAAAGCAGACTAGCATGAATAGCTAGAAAAAATGACTCAATTATCTAACTCAAGAAGATACTGAGGACTTCCTCCAAAAGGTCTGAAATTCATATTTTTAATGGTGAGAAAGTAGGACCAATTTTGGGAAGAGCAGATAGTAAATGCTCTGGAGAAACATTAAGGGCAGCAGAATTTCTCACGAGAACTTCGCATTCCACTGGCCTCCAGGTAACAAGAAGTTTCTGAAGGATAACTGAGATCAGAAACTATAATTTGGAGAAGTTATTTGTGCACGTTTTCCAAGGAATTGTTCTCCATTCAGTGATTTACTGAACTTTCTTTTTTTTTTTTTTTTTTTTTTGAGACAGGGTCTCGCTTTGTAGTTCAGGCTGGTCCTGAGCTATGTAGCCCAGGCAAGCCTTTAACTCAGCAATCCTCCTGTCTCTGCCTCCCAAGTGCTGGGATTACAGGCGTGAGCCACCATGCCCAAACTTTCTATTTTTAAAAGGTGCAGAAATACCAGAGACCAACTTTGGGCATTGCACTGAGGTGGAGGAGTCTGACAAAATCAAAATATACAGTGTGAGAAATCAAAGGCAGCAGCATCAACTAAGGTAAATCAACTTCCAACTCATGACTTTCACAGACTTATGAGGGTTTAGCTGTTGCCACAAACACCATGGTATTGGTATACACAAAGGTGGTCACAGCAGTAGTGCCTAGGATAGCAAATAACTGGAGAAACAAATGTTTTATACTACAAAATTTGTAACTACTGCATTTGTATGGAACATGGTATTATACAGTTTTAAAATGGTTTTTGTAAGGACTTTGTCATAATGCCTGAAAATAATTTTAAATGTAGGGAAAAGGCAACACAGAAATTATGCACAAATCTTTTTGTGGTACCAGGGTGTGAGTTCAGGACCTCACACTTGCCAGGCAGGCACTGTGCCGCTGGACTACATCCCCAGCACATGCACAATTCTATTCACAACCAAACACAAAACACCTGAGGTTATAAAGGTCACCAAAGTATGAATAGCGTTTGCATGTGGAGAATAAGATTTTGAGCAACATTTCTTAATTCTTACAGACTTACACGTGGGGGTGGCAGATGTAATCCTTAGGGGAAGAATCACTTTGGATTCATACAGAAAGCCTTCACACAAGAAAGTCTTACTCTAAACAGAAGCTGTGTGTGTGTGTGTGTGTGTGTGTGTGTGTGTGTGTGTGTGTGTGTGTGTGTAAACTGGAGGGGGGGTTCAGCCCATGATAAATAATTTCTGGGGTTCACTTTCCTTTTGACTGGTTTGAGAGCCACTGATAACCGTGTTGAAATGTTTCAAATTATTCAGATATTCAAGAAAAGTTGTTAGAATAATTATAATATTACACGGACTAATTCTGGGTAAAATTATATATTATTTAAAAATTTTTATTATTTAAAAAATATTTGTCACATGCCACACACTGTGATTATACTTTCTGAACCCTTCAATATAGGTGTCTTCACTGTCTCTATCATCAAGGTAAAAAAAACAGAGAATTACCTAAAAACAGGTCAATCAAGTTCCTGCAGCTAAGAACTAGAAAACGCAGGATTTGCACTGAATTCTTTCTAACCTCAATTTATGTATCTTTAATGGTAATGCCATTTTTTCTGTACTTTTTGACACCGGAAATACATACTTAGAGAGCTCAGAAGTTATATTCGCACAAACCGTACTCCTTTGTCAACATTTGGTCTAGGGCAACACCCGAGATGGCAAGCAGTGCTCTGGAAGGCGTGGACGCAGCGCAGGCTCTCGGTCTTACACCGATCGCTTCCGAAACACAAATGAGCACTACTAGAGAGGACACTTAAAGGAAGCTACGATGCAATTGCCTGATAGTTCTCCTTACATTAAACAAGGTTTAAAATTACCCATTTGTGGCCAAACAAAATTTTCACTCCATCTTTGTTCGATTTGGAATTTGGTAATGCATTTGAGAGACCTAATCATATATAACTTTGACATTTACTCTAAAAGAATTCTTGGAGTCTGTGGCCTAAAGGGGGAAAAAAATCTGATATAAATGAAATGAAATAGAACAAAGTTCTAGAATGAAAATCATTTGTTTTTCTAACATGGCTTTCTTCAAAGAGGAAAGAAAATCGATGTATTGGCAGAAAGTACTTCCACCACAGATATCCAGGAGTCAGACACACAACACAAGCAAAACCCATAATCTTTTGTTACATATGTTTCCATATTCTTAAGTACTCTGTTTTTGTTTTGTTTTGTTTTGTTTGTTTTATTGAGACAGGGTCTCCCTTTGTAGTTCAGGCTGGCCCGGAGTTCACTATGGAGCCCAGGAAAGCCTCAAACTCAGCAATCCTCCTGCCTCTGCCTCCCAAGTGCTGGGATTACAGACGTGAGCCATCACACCCGGCATCAAGGTATGTGGTACTGATTTCTGGTGGGCATCAGTCACCATGTCTGGTACTGTTGTAGGTGGTTACCAGGTATAGAACCAGGGACCTTGCACTTGCTAGGTAGGCACCAGAACCACTGAGCTAAATCTCTGGCCCTACCTTGAATTTTTATATGGGACAGAGTAATACAGTTATGAGAGAATCTATATTATCTACTGATGAAATGTGGAGTGAGAAAAATGGGTGGAAGGTGGAAGGTTGGTACTGTTGAAAAATGTGTTTTTGCAGAATGAAAAATGTGCTGCTTTAAGGCAAGGCAACAAGAAAAATCATGGGCTAAATTTGAGTGCAAAATTCAATGGTCAAATTGCTTTCATCATGAAATACCTAAGAAGCTTAATATGGGAGGCATGAGAGAATCACTTCAGTCCAGACAGGCAAGTATTTCACAGCAGACTCTATAAGACACAACCTTTCACAGTGCATGTGTGGATAGATGACATCAGCTGATTATTCTTTTGGCTTGTAGCCAATAGCGAGCCTTGTATTTTCAGGAAAATTTAAACCTAAGATCTTGTATTTTTATTTTTTTTATTTAATTTTTTGTTTTTTTAAATTTAATTTTCCAGGCCAAATTAGTTCTTTCTAGCTGGGCGTGGTGGCTCATGCTTGTAATCCCAGCACTCAGGAGGCAGAGGCAGGAGGACTGCTGAGTTCGAGGCTTGCCTGGACTACATAGTGAGCTCAGAGCCAGCCTGAACTACAAAGTCAGACCCTGTTTCAAAAAGGAAAAAACAAAACAAAACATATTAGTTCTTTCTAATAAAGATGTAAATATTAGGGAAACCTAAATTTGATACTTAGGCAATTCAAATATTAATAGTAATCAAATGCACAAGTAAAGTTTGACCATTTAACCCTGAATTAATTTATCATATATATAAAATAATATATTAATATATAATAATATAATTATATATTAAATATAAATATATTAATATATAATATTATAATACATTATATATAATAGTTTCATATAAATTATTTATCTCAATTTGCCAATCCTGAGAGGTTGCTAGACTAGCGTTAGGCCCACTTCACAGTTCGCAGACTTAAGACTTAAACACTGAAGTATTTACTAAAGGATAAAAGCGAATGCAAGGATCTGACCTGAATCACCGGTGTATGAGTTCCATATGTGGGAATGTATGGAAATATTCAGTGCAAATATGGCAAGAGGGAGATTCAAAATTTAAGCTCTGTGGATCTGGCAAATCTGCTTAACTCCTCTGTGACTACTTTGTTTTTTTGTGACTACTTTATCCTACTTCTTAGGACTTTTTTGTGGATTACATGAGTTAGTATTGGGAAAAAGCTTGGCAAGCAGTTAGCATCACTGCAAGATTATTACTGATACACAATAAAGATATTTGAGTCCCTCTTTCTTATTTAACATAAGAACGTATCTATGAAGTTATGTTTCCCATACTGATACTGTATTTGATTACTTCAAACCTCCAAAGGCGCTATGTAAAATATCCACCAGCCTAGCGCCTGATCCTAACCCAGATTCTTCAAGCAAATCCCTGTTCTGACGGTGAGCCAAACATCTCTTCCGGCGGATAGTTCATTGTAGTCAGGCTGCACGCCTGCTGCCTGCACAGGTAGGATCTGTGATTCTCCTTTCTAGTGTCAGTGCGGATGACATCTTAGAAGCGGCGCTGCTTACATTATGCAAACTCGCAAAGAAATAAGGAGGCACTTTGTAAAAATACTGCAGATTGAAAAAGAAACAAATGACCCTACTTTCCCTCCTGACTGCACTTCCTTTTTCTACTACCGTAAGTATAGCCTGGTTATTACTCCTGGTTATTAAATGTTCTATGTGAGAAATGGAAGAATTTTGTTTAAGCCTAGGTGAGAGAAGGACCCGCTTCATGAACTCTTCTTCTCTGTGGTATCCAGACCAGTAGCATCCAAAGGGAACTTAAACAGAAAGGCCAGATTCCTGCTTCCATCTCAGCTCTACAGCGCCAGGGCATGGATTTTCAAAAGGTGTCAGGTGGTTGCCATGTACGAGAAACGCTGCGAAACGCTGGGCTCCCTCTCTGCAGGCACTTTATTTGAAAACAGTTTTAATGGAAGGGTCATCTAAAGACTGATACTCTGATAGCTGTGTAGTGGTGGAAAAAAAAATCAAGATTATCTAAATTTGATACTCAAATTTAGGATCAACAAGCAATCGCTCTGAAACCCAAAGCAGCTAGTGTGTTCCCAACATTTTCCCATTTCTCTCATTATTTTCTTATTACAGCTTACAAGGCAGATGCAGCCTCACCTGCAACACACGGGGGACTGAGAGAATGAGTCACCCAGTCCAGCCTCAGAACAGGCTCCGTTCGTCAGTGCGTGGCTGGGCGAGCTCAGGGGTGAACGGGACCCAAGCCAGGCGGTCACTGCCCTGTGAAACGGGGCTCTGAAGGTAACCGCGGAGGAAATGAGCCCCACGGCTGGAAAGATGAAGCTTCAAAAGACTCTAACAAGAAAAATTTTTAGAAAGAGCCAAAGGAAAAAGAACTTAATGAATCATTCTAATTCTAGAACCGCTCAAGGTACAAAAGCATAATGTTTAAATGACTAATCCTATCACTTCAGAGAAGTGACTTGGCAAACAGAAAAGGCGGAATGTGATCCGCTGGTATAAACCTTATCTCCAAAGAGAGATGTGGACGTTGGCGAGGGCGCTCACGCCTTCCTGGGCAGACAGTCACTGCCCAGGTGACGCTGGCCACGTGGGCACCTCTGCCTTTCTCACAGAGTATTTTAAAAGTGGATGTAACTCAGTCACGAATTAGGCACAACTCTGCACAGTGCCTGCTACGGTAGGGATTTCAGAAATGCAAGTGATTCGGTCTGTGCCCCACGGGGACGGTTAAACGGGAAAACTGGAGTTTAGGAAACAACTCTCCAGCAAGAGCCCCCGAGCAGAAGGTATGGATGGCATTAAAAATAACTTTAATATCTCTACTTCAAGATTTTTAAAAATATTTCCTCATAAGAAACTTGTCAAGTGGCCCTAGCCATGGAGTTAATCACCCCTGAAAGCCTATTTTTCAGGTTCCTAATTTTAAGCAATTTCCTCTGCTTCCCAGGCACAAGTGCTTCCTAAATTCCACTTGCTCTTCTTCTTGGGCAGCTGGCTTGACTGTGTTTCACAGCTTTCCTTATCACTAGGCGTAGTCCTGTGTCTGAATTCTGGCCAAAGAAATGAGAGCGCAGGAAGGTGCGCTTTTGCGAAGCCTGGTCCGCAGGCCGAGCCCAGGCACGCTGCTTCCTGTAAGCCTTTTCACCCTGTGGCTAACGGGGGTGGAAATAACCATGCTGAGCTCAGAAGCTGTTTGAAGATTCTAACTGCACCACAGTCTGTCTCGTTCCCTGAACGGCCGGATGGAGGAAAGTTGCCTTCGCCTCCCACTGAACACCAACCTCCAATGCCCTAGATGATCACGTGACAAACACGCCTGTGTTGACTCATTACACGTTTGGAGTCAGTTGTGATTAGGGTCCCTTAGCCGGAATCCGTGCATGTCAGCTCGCTCACAACAGCAGCAAGAGCAGTAACAGGCCTTTTCTACTTTACACAGACTATCAGTTCCATCCCTGCAGTGATTCTTCAGTCCCTCATAAATCATTGAGCCGGCATCACCTAGGGAAATGAGCAACCAGGCTCACGGGTCCAGAGGCTGTGTAGAGAACCAGATAAGATCATGCTGCCCACAATCAAACAAACCTCACTTTGAAGTCCAGCTCTGTCACACATTTCTCCCAACTCTGGATAGTCCCTTAGCTTCTCTAGGTCTTAATCTACTTTGAAAGTAAATACCATTATTTCTAGGATTATCAGAACAGGAGATGCCCTTCTTGCAGGCAGAATAAGAGGGATGACTAGGTCTGCTGCACCCTCACAGGTGCATTGGGACGATCTTTATGCTGTTCGTCAGCCGCATCGCTGGAAAGGACGTGTTTGCATTCAAGTCGACACATGGCAGACTGTCCACATTCTCAGAGGCAGTGACAACAAAAGGCCTGTTGACTTCCCACGGATCTCCAAAGGGTCCCTGGCACAGTGTCATTTCCCTTCCTTTCTCTGCATCCTCAGAGTGACCACCCTGATCAGTGCTGCTTTGTCTTTTATAACTTTTGCCCATCTCCCTTTTCCATAGAGACCAGGTTCCAAGTCACAGTCTGTAGCAGGTGTGAGAGTCTACGAAACCACCCTGCTTTATTTTTATGGTATTGGTTTCTAAAGTTAAACTTCTATTTATGAAAAACAACGTAGGGTTCCACTAAGGGAACTACATAAGTATGTAATAGGTAGGTAGGTGAACAGATAGTTTTACTTAAATGTATCTACAACTTAAACTTAAGTAGGACAATTTAAAGAAAAATATTAAGAAATACTATACAATAGTCATGGAGAGAGGAAGCCTCATACGATGTAGATTTTTAATTTCTACTTTCTTCATTAACAAACAAATCCTCTTTTTCCAGTTTATCATTGCCTCTGAACTACACAGATTTGATATTCGGACACCCTGTGGTATTCTTCCCACTGTCCCTTCATTGCTCCAGGCCACGGCCAATGTGAAATTTGCACTCTTCTGTTGTACATGTTCTCCTGTCTTTGCTTCTGTCTTTCTCTCTGCCTAGAAAACCCTGTTTTGTGCCACACAAGTACTCCTAGAAAATAAAAGAGGTTTTAAAGATTTTTTTTTCTCATCAGCGTTTGTGTACCATGCCTTATTTGATAGGTCTCTGACATTACCCTCTGCAAGAATTTGAGACTCCTGGTACCTTAGCCCCAGCTCAGAAATTCTGGTTTAATTCGTGTGAAGTACAGCCTAGAAGTTGTTTCAAACCTCTCTAGAAGAATCTCGTACAAAACAAAATGTGTAACCTGTCAAAGGGAAGAACTCACAGAGAACAGAGCGGACAGTGGCCTGTAAGCTACGGAAAGAGAACCTGAAAGCTACCTAAAATTTTGCAGCCAATGTTGAGAACCAGATCCTGTGCACAGACGTGGTCCTTGGTAAGCCTTTGCTTTTGGAAAGTCAGCTTGTCCTGTTTCCTTTTCCTGGTGCAGGTTGAACTGCAATGGAGAAAAACTCAAAAATCCACTTCAGAACTTCTCTAAATTTGTTCTTTCCTGTTCCAGGACACCCACATCTCTGACCGCTTTTAAATCACGCTTCTGTTACACTTTGTGAAGGTTGCTAGAAACAGACCCTCGGGACCAGGAAAGCACCATGGCAGTTCAGCCGAGCTTTGGACTGCTTCTTCATCTGGCAAATATAACCACGCAGCCTATTTTAAGTTGTTCATTAGTCACAGAAAAACGAACCATCTGGTGCCACCAGGTATGGACACCATAAATTTTTCCCTAATATCCATATAGAAAAATTTGCTTCTTTATAAAGTAAGTGCCGCTGATTAGATGAAGTGTCATCTTCATTATGGTATTTCTCTGTGCAGCCGTGATACTTCAGGATGCACACATCTGCTCTCAAAAACAGTGTGTTTAAATTGATTACAGGATAACTTATGGTAAAAACTTTAATACCTGGTCTCAACCTGTAACAAGAAAAATGATTTAAGAGCCTCAAACATTCCATATGGTCCAGTGTTCTGAAAATTTTAGCTAGTTTCCAGGTTACCTTCCTGCAGCTTAAAGGGCACCCCCAGCTCTCTTCTGTGAGTTCTTCCCCTCGACAAGTACACGTTTTGTTTTTTACTCCATCCCTCTCAGCCTCCCAAAGGCTTCGATCAGAGAGATGACATGTTATCTTCTCCTAAACCATTATTAATGACAGGCCAATTTCTGCACCATCTGAATTCACAAGCATAGCCAGTCTTTTTGTAGCCATCATTCCTGTGTCTACAGAAAATGACAAAAATGTGAAGTGTCATGGAAACAGGCACAGGACCTGGCTAACACAAAACAGCTGAACTGAATGGCAGGGAGACGCAAGCCATTTTCCTTTTATTCATTCCCAGGACTATTTGCTTCTTCCTTCGTCTTTTCCCTTCCCACATCTGTATGGAATGGATTTTGTTTGGCCTTTTAGACACTTTCGTTCCCCGATCTGTCACGTCTCTTCCTGACATCTGACTCACCATTTCAATCCCACTCACTACATCTCAAGCTTGGGGCACCTCTGTGTAAGTGTGAAGCTACCGGGGTGCTCTCCCTCCATCACAGCTTGCTTGTCCCAGGTAATGCCATGTGCCAGGTGCAGTTTCCTACAAAAAATAGACTTCCAGACATTACAGATGGGCTTCTGCTGTAACAAAAGCATGTGGGGTACACATGGAAGAGCCCAGAGCAGATGAAGCTCTCTTTTTAGCATAGTGAAACTTAGGGAGCCACTTCATTTATTTCCTCTAGTGCTCTTGTAATTTTGTTAGTAGTATTTTATTTTCTATTACTTTATTAACACAGTAAGCATTAAAAACAACTGCAAGTCCTCACAAATGGACACCCACACCAAGTCACTAAGACCATACTTTACCTAACATTATTTGACCTTAATATACAGTGTAAACAACATCAAGACACATCCATCAACCCCACCATCCCTTTCCTCTGCTTCCTCTCCCTACTTAGTAGTATTTTAAACAAAAAGTAATGCAACTTCTGAAAGAGCTGACTTGCACTCTCTAAAACAGCTGGGGATTAGGGTTTTTTTTTTTTTTTTAATCTAAAGTTGGTTTTAGAGATGAGACAGAAAATAGTGAGGACCTCTGCAGAGGCGTATTTAGTACCAGACACAGGAAACGGGCCCATGTGGAACACACTGTGCAGACGAGCAGGGGTTCCATGCAGTCCTCCCCAGAGAGCGCTTCCCTCGCATCTGACTGGGCGTGGCTCTCCTGCCCGCTGCAGGGTCGTGTTCATGCCCAGCTCCTCAGACCAGTCCCCTGGCGCCTCTCCCACTCCACGTGACACTCTGGGGTGACAACAGTTCCAGGCAGCACATCCTGCCCGAAGCAGATGCCAAAGCAGCAGTGACCGAGAAACGGGGAGGTTCCACAGGGGCGAGGGCCTTCCTTGCACGACTCACCTGTCCTCTGGGCCTCGGGGACGGAGAGGCCCTGCTGATTATACTGGCACTGTTTCCACAAGTTCCCACAGCAGTCTTCAGGGTTCGCAGAAACCGAACTGCATCGCAGCTGGCTAAACCCCTCTGCCTGCTTTCTTTCCCCACTCCTCAGGAAACACTGTGGGGTCATACCTATTGCTCCTGCCCCTCCCAACATTTACCGTTTGCCCAGTAAAAACATGATAGGTAGTAATACAGTAGGAACATGGAATATTTATGAACCAGGCCCTGAAGCTCACCCTGGGTTCAAGTCCAACCCCGAGTACTTGCTACTTCCAGAACCAGGACAGGTTATAGCATGATAAGCCCTCATTTCTTATCTACAAAATGGCTATGATAAAGAATTCCTTGAGATAATATATATTAAAGGATCTAACTTTGGTAAACTTGATATAAGGTAAGCTGTATTATACAGTCTGAACTGAAAAGTAGCAAAGTAGAAGCCATTTTCCAACTACATCAAAAGGGTAACATTCTTGAGGGTGGGCAAAGAGGTACCACTGACCCCACTAGGAATTCAGCTTCATTCTTTTCCTTCTTCCGATGGGCTCCAGAGAGAAGAAAATAGATGAGTGCTCTTTTCACGAACTAGTATGACATTTTTCTTATTCTTTCACTCATTCACTCAACAAATAGTTGTTTAATATTAACTCTGTGGCAGAATCCTTCAGAGGTATTCAGTTTATCACACTAGTAAAGTCTTGACTCTATGAAACTTAAAGAGAGATAAATACTAAACAAGTAAATAAACATATATGCACACACCCTGAAACTTAGAATACTTTAGATGGAGTATATCCAGAATAAAATGAAGTAAAACAATAGAAAATGAGACAGCAAAGCCAAATAAGTATTTTATATTTCAAATGACTGATCAGAGAAAGCTTTTCTGCTAAGTTGATATTTGAGTACAGTTTTCTCTGGAGACATACCAGGAAATTGGTTCCAAAAAGCAAAATCACATCTGATGCTCAGGAATTGCTAATACAGATCATTCTTGAGGTAAATCATTTTTAATACACTCCTTATCCATGTGACAAAATGATTTACAGTGAGAATCATAAAATGGAGCAAACATAATTCATATATAAAGTTAATCGTACACTCACCAAACAAGATCATTGCAGTATCCAAACATCAGGCATAAATAAGAAACAGAACAGTTCATGGAGAACGGCATAATTAATGTAACTCAAGAGCTGTTTCTTCATTTTTGCAGTTAATGTTTTCACACTGTTTATTTCAAACCAACGTGAGAATGTAGGAATGTATGACCCCAAAAATGGCTGGTGACACACATGTGCCTGAAATGAGGGGACCTGAAGCTGTGATGTATTTGTGCAACGTGTAACCCAGACCCTGCATCTGTGGGCATCACTCGGACCTTTCAGGCTTAACATCCATGTGGAATACAGTGTCTATTAAATAACAGCAACCGTGGTATGAATGTGTCATTTCTGGAGCTTACGTGTATAATTAAAATTCAACAGTAACCACCAGAACACAGTACAAGGGGAGAGAAATGTATTTTGTGACTAATATTGGGAAATGCCAGCATCTGGCAGTAAGAAGAACACCTCCCAGTTGTTTATGCGGCAGCTGCGAGTCTTCTGCGCTCTGGCTTACTGTCCGTATCCAGGTGTGCTGTTCCAACGCGCTGCCCTAGGTGTGTCGCACACTGGGGAGACGTGTGGCCACTTTCTCACCATTGCCAGATAGGGCGTCATCTCCTCTTCCAATACGTTCCATATGCACCTTCTTACACCTTTCGGATCCTAGCATAGAGCAGCCTCCGTACTAGAAGTAAAGCAATCTGACAGGACTACAATCACTCAGGCTCCAGAGAAAAGCTCACTGACTAGCTGGCTTTTACGTCTATTAACAAAAGGAGATCCTCACTTCTGAAAGCAGGGACAGATATTTTGTGAGTGCCCATAACGTGCAAAATGACAAACCAGGCACCTTTGGGGAAAACACAAAGTATGAGATATGGCCTTGAGTGTTCAGTTTTTCAAAATCAAGGTATCAGGGTGGCCAATAAAAACTTGTGTATTAGTTTTTGTCTTGGCTCTCAAAAGAATAAAATTCCATGGGATGAATAAAGTGGAAGAACAGGAAAAACGTTCTAAGAAACAACTTCTTTGGATCTCTAGAAAAGGCAGAGTGTGTTAAGAGGTCAATTGACATTTTGGAAGATTTCAACATGAACCCAAAAGTGTTAAAAGTAAGGGTCTGGGATTGTAGCTCAGTGGTACTGTGCCTGCTGACAAGCACAAGGTCCTGCTTTCTATCCCTGGTACTGACAAACAAACAGAAACAAAATATTGTCAAAATACAGTAGTCCCATTAAGGTAGCCTCTCAAGCCAGGTTAAGGAATTTGGCATTTAGATAGGTGAAAGTCACCAACTCCTTTTTTTTTTTTTTTTTTGAGACAGGGTCTCACTTTGTAGTTCAGGCTAGCTCTGAGCTCACTATGTAGCCCAGGCAAGCCTCGAACTCAGCAATCCTACTGTCTCTGCCTCCCGAGTGCTGGGATTACAGGCATGAGCCACCACTCCCAGCACCAACTTCTTTTTTAAAAATGGTAAATGAATTAAAGCAGAAAGAATAGTCTGGTGAGAATAGAGTATAATGTAAGAGGGAAGAAAAAGGAGGACCAACAGCCACAGGCATGCAGTGGTACGGACCTTAATTCAGGGAGATCGCCTTGGATCATGGTGGAAATGTGGGATACTGAACAAAAGGTCCAATGCCACAAAATTAAAACTCAGAGTTTGAGTTTATTTTCATCTGAAGAATACGAAGAGGAAGGCCTGAGAAAAATAACCACCCAACCACATGTAGGGAAGTTCTCTTCGATTCACTGATGGAAAACTGAACTGAAGACTCCCAGAAAAACAGTATAGAAGAGAAATAAGAGGAGGCACAGCCTTCCCTTTAAGCATTAGAACGGGAATGTTGTTCATTTCCTAAAAGGTGTTCAGCCT
Source organism: Thryonomys swinderianus (assembly GCA_004025085.1). Classification (NCBI taxonomy): domain Eukaryota; kingdom Metazoa; phylum Chordata; class Mammalia; order Rodentia; family Thryonomyidae; genus Thryonomys; species Thryonomys swinderianus. The sequence goes on from PVIC010004150.1 coordinate 13,594, forward strand.
CAAAAACAAGCAAGACCATCATCTGTCCGATCTTCTAAGAAAATTCAGCTTGGTAGTTCACCTCACCTGGACAGCTCAGTCTTGAGTAGGTAACAAAAAAATGAAATTACTCTTTTAGGAACATAAGACCTAGCCTCCAGTTCTAATTCTTTTTTTGTGAAAATAAAATAGCTTCTATTACAAATGCTTTTAAAAGCTGTGTTTTAATTGGTCCTCTGAATGAGTTGTATTTTAGGACTGCCTTAAATTGTGATTTCTTCTGTGACTTAATTCACCTGTTTTCTTCAATCACATCCCCCAAGGACCCTAGAGATCCCCCAAAGAGAGAAATGTCCATTCTTACTTGTGAATTGCCCCAAAGGAGACATATAAGCATTAAAGGATTAAGGCAACTAGTATATCTATTCTTATTCTGAATAATTTGCTTATTTTCAGGGATAATTCATATGACAAATTTAGTGATTCAATTTTCCATTCTTCTAATCACTCAAACACTAAAAATGCTACAGTTAAAATATGAATGAAGTATTCAAAATCTTTATGCTATGCACACTTTCCACAGTGGACAAGAGCATTTTAGAGGGTTCTTTTCAGGAGTTGAAGACAATGACCCCCATGCCCTAGCTCATGTGGGCAAAATGTTGGTTCTCTGGGGAGGAGAGAACAGAAGATATCCTGATATAAAATCTTTATACTTCAGGGAATGAGAAAAGCATTCATTTTTAGAACCAAAGTGAAGCAATTTTCCCAGGTTCAAGATTAGATTTCATTTTCTGAAAGTGGAGATTTTAATTTCCACTGAAACAAAAAGAACCTTCTTTCATTTCTTGTATAACTGACGAGACTGCATGGTAAAAAAGCATAGCACCATTTCATACCTTATCTGCAAGGTGTCAGGGATGGAGGGATTTCCATCGTCTGAAATCAGTGTTGTTTGCTGCCTGCATCAGTCTCTATCAGGATAATGTTCACACTTCTAAAAAGGCACATCCTTCTAAACATCATGAATAATGGATTGAGATTTCTGCAAACCCCTTCCTTTCGCTCCTCAATTTAAATCAAGCTCTTTTAAAGTGAACATACTACATATTGATGGAAGTCTGAAAAGGTTATAAATAGCAAAGGTTGGAATTTTTCCACAAAGGTAAGTAGAGGGGAAAAAACTACTTAGACCATACAAGAGCAAGATGTGCTCATCATCAGCAGGGCTCTTCATCACTGCACCATTGTCTTGAAGGGACCCAAAAGCAAAAACAAGCCCCGATGGCACTGTGCTGGCTTCTAAACTGTATTCTCTGTACATTTTTCTGGCCTCCCCAGATCAGGGATTTAATGCCACTTTTTAGGTCAAAATTGGTAAATGGAATCTGTATGCATACCACTTAAATTCTTAATACAATGTCCCTTTGATGTTTGACACTGTTTAAATGCTGTAGCTCTGTGTACTCCATGGGATTAAACTTAATGTACTTAGTAGCAAGTTCCAAGTTTTAAGCTACTGCAAATTGCACTCAAAACTTACCAATGAGCTGTAGCAGGAACTAAATCATGTGTCAGAAACACTGTATCTTTAACAGTGACACAGTACTAGAAGAATATGGAAAGAATATCCAAGACTGGACCACTGAAAGAGGAGTCTACATAGATAAGGTAGAAAAGGCTCCATAACGTCGTATTTGCACAATGCTTTATGATTTCCAACATACTCTCTGAAATCTTATCTGACCCCCATTTCTTATGGAGTTCCAGGTCATCTCCATCCAACAAATATTTATAAAACAATGGGTATGTGTCAGGGTCTGTTAAACAGGGGTGAAAGCATAGTAGTCAAAAAAATCTTTGCTTCTGTGGAGCTTAGGGTTGATTTTTTTTTTCCTTTTCTTGGTACCAGAAATCTAACTCAGGACCTTGCACTTGCAAGGCAGGTGCAGTGCCACTGAGCTACATCCCTGGTCCCCAAGCTCAAGGTTGAGAAGAAGACAGAAAATAAACACAAGTCAATCATTAAGACTGATGGATGATGCCATGAAGAGAAAGTATCAAGGTAAAAAGTCTTGAGTGCTACTGAAGGTGAGAAAGTTGCTCCTCGTGTGGCATGTGAACTGAAACTCAGAGGTAAACAGCAAACTGGAAGTGATCTGACGGGGGAATGTGGCAAGGAGGAGGTGTAAGTTCAGGACCTTCGAAGCAGGAAATATACTTGGTCCATTCGGTCAGCAGGAAGAAGGCTAAAGTGGAGATGGAGATGGTCAAGATGATCTAGAGAAGTGAGAAGGGATGACCTATTTGAGCACAAAGAATCAGGAGGCAACAGGAGCAAGTAGGGCCTCTCTGTGGAGTGGTTTCTATGGGCCGAGCCTTGAGCCAAGTTCACAGCTATAACTGGTGAGACTGGGACTCAGAACAAGTCCGACTCCATGCTGCCTTGCCCACTCCCTACCATCTGGACTTTGGTTTTGGTTCACCCAGGTGGAAACAGAAGAAAATAGGAATGTTATGAATCTACTTTGGATTCTTCTTACCTGATGGCCTGGCTCCTCAGTGATTTGTAGTACATGATGAGAATCTTTCTGCCTGCATTTTAGAACTTGGCATTTCATTAAATACTAAGGAATGTGCCTCATTTCCTATGCTTGGTGGCCTTTGGGTTGAAGAAACAGCTGACTGGTTCTACACTCTGGGGTAAATTCAAGCACTGCAGAATGAATATAATTATCAGAGGAAACTGGAAAGGTGACTGAAAAAGAAGAGATAAAACATATTTAATGCCTCCAGGAAATGAATCTAAGTGGATCTTGATCGGTGTTGCAAGGAGAATGCAGTATCAGTGCTTCTTTAAGTGAGTTTGAATACCCTTTCTCTCACTGCTTCTACATGAACTCAAATTGCTTTGGAAACTTGTCATATTGAATTAGCAAAATCAGATAGCAATCCGGAGGGGTGCCAATGTGGCATCACAGAAAATGGCTGTTCGGAAGGTTTCCTGCAGCATTATTCAGGGACTTTAAATTCCTTTCAAAATCATAGTCAGTGTGAGTAAATGACAGCACTTCTGTGGCTTTTGGATTAAACTTCTTCAAAAGTCCACCCAAAGAAGAGAGGCCAATAGGGAGTCGCACCTGAATCCCTCAACAAGAGCAAGAGGAGACAAGGGTGACCATGGTTTGGGGCTGGTGGTCCCTGGCATGGAACACAGCCCTCAACACAGACCCTGAGGTAACCCTATGAACACTCAGCTTTCAAAGGACCCTTAACCATGACACTAGGGCCAACTCAGAGGCAAGAGGTGGTAGGAATGAATCCAGACACACACACACATAATAAGGTCTTCTCCTTGTGATGGCTGTAGACCTTCATGGCTGGTCATCTCCTCAGAAAATCTAATCATCATCACCCACTGTCATGTTACCTTCATAACTGTATTCTTTACAAGAGGTAGCAATCTTTCAAATCTTTCTACTCATTTAATTATGTGCTTGGCTACTTCCTACCTAAACTGAAGACTCCTCTCTCTCTCTCTCTCTCTCTCTCTCTCTCTCTCAAGACTCTACTTCCTACCTAAACTGTAGAATCTTAACTGTCTTACCACCAGCCCCAAGGAACAAAGACTGAATAGCGGGCTCTTAACTGAAATTTATTGAAAAGATGTCAAATTATCTCAAATCATGTATACAGTAGCAGAGGCCATTCTATATATAGAAGTAATTTTGATTAGCTGTTATGCTGAAGCCTTTGCCACTAATAGTCTAGGCCAGTGATGGTGAACCTTTTTAGAACTTCCAACAATAACAACAGCTCATTGGGTTATGTATGCCATTGGTTCGCCACCACTGGTCAAGGCAGTGAGTATGAACTGACCTCAGCTCTGTTGAGGGGACTGGCTTTGTTGTTAAGTTCCTTTGCAGTAGGAATCTTGGCTTTGAAATAGTTACGAAGCTATTGCTGGTCTATGTACAATGTAGACATCCCATAGTAGGGTCAAGATAAATTTTATACATTTCCTCAAAATCTATTTCTTGGTCTGTATGATAAACATTTTAAATAAAAATCTCTAATGTTTTTCTAAAACATCTTATTTTGAAATATTTCAAGTTAAAAATCTACAACAAATTTGCAGTAATTGCAAAAATAAATGCTCTGGGGGACCAGAGATTTAGCTCAGTGGTTCCGGCGCCTGCCTCGCAAGCGCAAGGTCCTGAGTTCGATCCCAGTAACCACATACAATGCTGGGCATGGTGACTCATGCCCACCAGCCATCAATACCACATACCACAGTGCCAGATGTGGTGGCTCACGCCTGTAATCCCAGCACTTGGGAGGCAGAGACAGGAGGATTGCTGAGTTCGCGGCGGCTTGCCTCGGCTACATAGTGAGCTCAGGGCCAGCCTGAACTACAAAGCGAGACCCTGACTCAAAAATAAATAAATAAACAAACAAACAAATAAATATATAAATAAATGCTCTGGATTAATTGTTCACATTGTCATGCTTGTTTTTCATATGTATAGTATATATGTTCATGTCTGTATGGATCTCTGTATACACATGTGCATATTATTACAGATATACAAGTATGTATTTATGAGCACTATACATGTGAATATAGATACTAGTATATATATATTTTAGCTAAACAATAGTTTTAAACATTGATTACTTCATTATTTAATTCAGTTTGACTTTCCTAAGACTAAGGATACTGTCCTATATTTATCACACTTATAAAAATCCAAAATTGATAACTATCCTATCTCCCAATAAACAGCTCATTTCTCAAATTCCCTTAAGTATTCCAAAATGTACTTTGTAACTTTTTATTTTAATATAGGTCCCATCAAGGAGGGCACTTTATGTTTAGTTAACATATCTTTTTATGTCATTTAATTTATAATGGTTCTCTAGCCATGGGTTTTTTTTTTTTTTTTTTGGTCCTTTATGAAACTGACAGTTTGTAGTATAGAGGTTTGCATTTTTTTTTCTTTTTGAGACAGGGTCTCACTTTGTAGTTTTCAGGCTGGCCCTGAGCTCACTACGGAGCCCAGGCAAACCTCAAACTCAGCAATCCTCCTACCTTTGCCTCCCGAGTGCTGGGATTACAGGCATGAGCTACCACGCCCAGCACTGTGGTACATGGTACTGATTGCTGGTGGACATGAGTCACCAGCCTGGCACTGTGGTATGTGGCTACTGGGGATTGAATCGCGGTCCTTGAGCTTGCTAGACAGGTGCCACAACCACTGAGCTAAATCTCAGGCCCGGGGTTTGCATTTCTTTTCATTTTAATTTGACCAATGATTGCCCTAAATTATGTCCATATTAAAAGTCTAACATTCTAAGTTCCAAACAGAATCACTGTGAAGAAGATGTAAAATAATTCGGGTTCCTGCAAAGAACTCTTATGCTGAACACCAGTTCAAGGAAGAATGAAACAACCCTGACCAGGATCATTCTGCCTGATAAAGCAGTCTCTTCTTATGAATTCGGGAAAACAAAAGCATCCACAACACAATGAACTAGTGCTTCTCGTGTGTTATTTGCTCCAGTGCTACTTTCAACATTTTTTATTACATCAATTTCTACGTGTATTTGCATTTATACATCTCTTCCTTGAAGTCAACCTATTTATTGATGTATTAAGATTTGTATACATGTTTTTCTAATGCTTTCTACAATTATTTAGCACCTACAAACTAGAGTATATATCAATATAAAAATGTACACACATGTGAAACCATCTCTCATACTACAATGCTATCCTTGGGGAAGCAGACACGTGTGGTGAGATTTCCTGGGGACTGTGCATGGATGCACGTGCTGTGTGTCTGTGCACTGCTCACTAGCTAGGGAGGCCTTCTCACAAAGTAGGGAAAGCAAGAGGTGCCAATGCGGGAACAACATCCGAACAAGCAAGAAGACCCGGCACTCCCCAGAAACCTGACTTCTGTATTTAGTCCCTCACCTCAAACTGATCACTTCCAGGTTCATTTCTACACCATTCAATGGCCAAGACTGAAATGAAGACAAGCAAAATGCTGCTCAGGCAAATTCTGACAGTGATGGAAACCCTAGGTCCCCCAGAAGGTCACCCTACGACCTGCAAAAGATTTACACTGGATCGCATGATTCCTGAAGTGTCACACCCTCCACAAGGACATGGAGACCAGATACCCACAGTGCTCTGTCCAAGAGCACATGGCTAAGGAACAGCGCATCAGCAGCTGTACTCCTGAGCCCAGACGACCAGGAATTGCACTCCATGCTGAGGCTGGGCTGATGAAACCATTAGCACATAAAGGCACCAGTAAAAATACATCTTTTTTTTTTTTTTTTGAGACAGGGTCTTGCTTCGTAGCTCAGGCTGGCTCTGAGTTCACTATGTAGTCCAGGCAAGCCTCGAACTCAGCAATCCTCCTGTCTCTGCCTCCCGAGTGCTGGGATGACAGGCATGAGCCACCACGCCCGGCTAAAAATACATCTTATACATATATAAACATATACACAATGTACATATCTGTACATGTATACAGATTTTGGCTAGGTCCCCTTTACATGTTCTCACAGCTATAAATATGTCGAAGTCCAAGGCAAAGGGCATTCCAAAAATCTCACCCCTTGTCATCTCTGCTGCTCACTACATGACCGCATCTCCAAGCCCCTGCTTATAGGAACTGTGAAACCTGGGGGCACTCAACACTTGAAGGCTCGCAGTAACTCTGCCCGTTCCAACTCCCGCCTATGTGTGATCATGCCATACAAAGTCAGTCACTGCTCGGGGACTGTACTTCCTAACTTCCTTCCATCTCAAGTCAGGGTCTCATGGAGCCTGGCACCTGAGAACACCTCACACTGCACCCACAACTGCAGATGTCCGGCTTTGATTACCAGATGTTCTGGGGGACTGTTGTTACCTCTTCTCCATCTCACATCTTCCTGGTGACTAAATTCATGCCTTCCATCTCCTATGACTTTCCTCGTGAATAGATCCTGGGTATGTCTTCGTCTTTCCTGAGATGTTACAGTCCCCTGCTTGTACTCCTCCCACACGCCTCCCCACTGAGCCACTTCTACACCACACCGTGGCTCATGAGGTGCAGGCAGGGGTTCCGTGAGCTCCTCAAGACCCTCTCGAGGTGCTGTGGAGGACATTATTTCTACAAGATTTGCCTTTCCTTTCCCATTCTATCACAAGCATAGAGTGGATTTCCCAAGGCCTCCCTCACTCCCTCAGGGGTACAACAGAGGGAATGTATAAGAAGGTCTGAAAATCAAATGGTCTTTTAAAGTCAGACATGAAAAACATGAAAAGTAGCAACACACGCTCTTCTTCTCACTGAATTGCTTTTTGAAAGTAAGATAATTTGTCACAAAAATTATGTTAACCTGCAATAGGTTTTTTTTTAAGTGAGTGGAAAACACTTTAACACTTTTAATTCCTAATATGGACACTATAACCAACATAAACAAAAACTCTTCAGGATCCTATGAACTTTCATTCATTATTTTCATTGGTTTTTAACTCTGATGTCCATGGGGACTACAAGCCTAGTCTAACCAACTTCAAACATCTGTCCGATGTTTAGGCAAAATACTGACATGTTATTTAAGATAATTTTTTATGATTTAGTTTTGGGAAACTTACAGGCCATATGTGATGCTATAGGTTCTGAGAGAATCAGTATGACTTTTGCTGTTTTGAATTTTTATAACCCTATGTACTTTACCTTTTCCATTTAGAAATATTATTTTGAGAAGCTGTGCACAGGTCTCACCAGATGCCAGAGAGATCCACTGCAGGAAAAACAAATGAAGTCCCTGCTCGCCATCTTGCATGACTAATGCAGGACCTTGAATACCCACATCTTATTACTGGAAACACCTGCTACGTGGAGAATACACAAGTACTGTATAGCTGCATCTCAGTGGCACTCACATTTCCCACTCCGTTCACAACCCAGTGGAAAGCACACTTCACCATGACTATTGGCACACATGCACCCAAGGTAAAGTAGAAAATTGAATGTTATTTTTAAAAGATATCATGGCATGCAATTGCACCTGTGGAAGTCTTAAAAGCTGATGGCAACTTTGAGATGCAGGAGGTTGGGAAGCAAACAGCAATTTCTACGTCACTTGATAAATTACCTCTAAATTTCCTACAAACCAGTTTGCTCTTCCACCCTCAACAAGCAGGGTGAATTTGTCTTCCCTGTTATTACCGAAACTATTACCCTCTGTTACCTGAGGACACTATGAATGGGTGTTAAGAAACATGGCAGCCCCCTCAAGTTAAAACATAAAGCTGTATGGCATTTGCACAGTAATCCCAGGCGGGGGAAAAGAAAGTGCCACATATTGGAGGCCTAGATTTCTCAGCATTGTTGCCCAACAGTGAGAAACCACCCTGGCATAAAAGCAATGCTGTTTTTGTAGAATTTTTTGTTTCTTCTTTTTCTTAAGCCCCAAGAGTGAGATTCAGCCCACTATTTAATATTGTCAATACATATTCTTCGCCATACAACTGGTATGCCAACTGTTACCTAAGCGCTTCAGATTCTTCAAACCCTACACCCACACTTTCTGAACTCAACTGCATCTAGGCATGAATAAAGATGAACAGCATGTTGAGGAAATAAGTTCTCCATCTCCAAGCAGCAAAAGCTGGGAGGCGAATTCTTCATAGTGTCTGAGGCATTCCTTACAGCAAGAATGAATTTGAAAGCCACTATCTGTCCAAAAAGAAAATCCCATTCTTCTATGGTAGTCTACCCATTTGGAATTTCAAATTAAAAAAGAACTTCAGAAGTTCTTGCCAATATCAAGGTCCTATGACTTTATAACAGGAAATTTTTCTTTCAGCTCTTTCTAAACTCAAAGTTAATTAGGTTTTGGCAGGTCAGCATCCTAACTCAGCATCTCCTTACTGAGAATAATTTTAGGAGACCTTGACGAAATAGCAAATGCTGAGAATCAGTCACTGGCTTGCGTGCTGGGTAAAGAGGAAAGCATACTGACTGTACTTATTTTACTATCATTACATCCCCATGGGGTGAGTCAGTAAGACAAATAGTAGAGGCTAGAAGCTGTTAACATCTTGAGATTATATATATATACATATATATATATATGTATATATATACACACACACACACATATAATTTATTCTTTATCTCAACCTATGATTACAGGAAGTCTTCAGTGTTAGAACAAAATGTTTCTAAAACACTCAATTTGGATTATTGGGAATTGAGTCCATGGCTTTTCATGCTGGTTATATTACATCCTTACCCCTTTTAAAACTTTTCTGTTTTGGGGACAAGATCTTGCTGAGTTGCCAGGCTGGGCTTAAACTGGCAATCTGCTAGCTTCAGCCACATTACAGGGATGTGTTAACATGACATTTTTCAATCCATTCATAATACTTTTCACTTATTAGGAAGTTATTGAATATCTATTATATGCAATCCTGGTGGCCTATTATAAAGATACAGAAAAGTTGGCCTGTTTTCATCTAAAGCGATGTTTCATAACCTTAGCACTTTAGCAAGGTGCCTAGGCTAAGCCACAGTAACTTCTTGTCTTAATCAGTAGAGGCTTCTGAAGTACCATAGGCCAGGTGGCTTAAACAAACAATGGGAATTTATTCCAGATAGTTCTGGAGAAGAGGCCAGCAGGGCTGGTGCGGGCTCTGCTTGGACTGCAGATGACTGCTTTCTTATTGTGTCCTCATATAGCTCTTCCTTGGTGAGTGTGAGAGGCAGGAAGAAAGCTGTCTGTCATCTCTTCTTAAAAAACCCCAGTCCCAGGCCAGAGATTTAGCTCAGTGGTTATGACACCTGCCTAGCAAGCACAAGGACCCTGGTTCAATACCCAGTAACCACATACAAGAATACCAGGCATGGTGACTGACACCCACCAGCAATCAGTACCACATACCACTGTGCCGAGTGGTACGGTATTAAGGGCATGGTGGCTCACGCTTTTAATCCCAGTACACAGGAGGCAGAGGCAGGAGGATTGATGAGTTTGAAGGTAGCCGGGGCTACATAGTGAGCTCAGGGCCAGCCTGAACTACAAAGCGAGACCCTGTCTCAAAAACAAAACAAAACCCTAGTCACACCACGAAGGACCCACATTAATGACCTTCAACTAAACCTAATTACCTCCAAAGGGTCCTATCTCCAAATACCATCTCATTAACAGTTGGCTTTGATATTTCCTTAATATGAAATGCACTTCTCCATTTATGATGTCAGTTTAATACGACAGAATGTGTATTTCAGATCCACTTCAGAGGAGCAGGCCTAGGTTCCTCCAGGGCTTGTTCTTACAGTGTCAGGGGAGACACCCCGAGACGTCAGCAGGAGAAAGAACATACAGGGACACCAAACACCTCAGTGCTGAGACACTAGGCTCTTGGACTTCGAGGACCAAAGGACAGGCTCTGAGGCTCGGTCGGACTGAGTGGTAAGGGGTCTGCAGTGGAGCTGGAATTGTTCCCATAGGGCTCTTGCAATCGGTGTCCCTGTCCAAGGCCCGCATGCATCTTCAGCATTTCTTCAAGTGCAATCAGGCAACAAAACAAATACAGATGACACACGTCAGATAACATCATGTTCAGAGTATGACAATAAGTCTGAAGTTTTCATGAAATTGCAATTACAAAGTACTTTTAACCAGGCCAGCGATACAGGCTGGCTGTGGACCCATCTCTTGTCAATGTCAAAACCAACACCAAGCTCGGCCCCTCAACCAGGACTCATTTAACTTTTCTAAGCCTTAAACATTCCCTTAAAAGCCTGCATAATCAAAATCAGCCTCACATGGTAAGGGATCAAAGGGGGAAACTATACAAATCCAAGTGTAGAGTTTAACATAACTCTAACACTTAGTGCAGTTAATTCTTTTACAGAGAATCCTCCCCCTGTTTCAAAGGACATGCCACATGGAGAAAGTTTCCCCCTTTCCTGTCACCCTGACCCATGCAGAATCAATCAAGAACTGGTAGCTGAATTTCTGACTTACAGGTTTCCAAAATGGATGTCAAACTCCTCATGATGCTTTTAACAGAATAAAGGTGCTGCAGGGAATACACTTGCATTTCTCTTCGCCCATCCATTGTTATAATTATTAAGGCACATGAGGACATTTAGTATTTTGGGATGACTTTATATTTGGGGTTATACTGTGTGTACAGCCTTGCCAAAGCAAATTAGAGCCTACAGATAATTCTTACACGTGTTCAGTTCTTTGCAAGGGCTCTTCCTCCCATCACCCAAAAACCTTTTCACAGCAGACATGGAGGTCAAGAACTAAGAGAGACATCGGGCAGACAACTAAGGCTTAGTGAGCTTAAGGAGCTGTCACCTGTGGTCACACAGTTAACGAAAGAATCACAGTTCAAATCAGTAATTCCGATTGCTTATGTTAGCATTTTTAAATAAGCTTGGGAACCCTGAGCCCCACTGTGCTGGGGGAGGCTAACATAGCTTGCAGATGTTTTCTACTGGGCTATCTTGATTTGTTTTTAATTGTATTATTCCTACCATTAAATATCAGGTGCTTTTATGTAAAATATGAATATCTGAAATTTGTCTTTGAAATACCAAAGCTGAGATCTGTATTGGTATAGGCAACACAAACACAAAACTAAAAGCAGCTCATTTCCTTAAGGATCTTGTCATAATCTAAACCTGACCAAAGGCCATTTCACCCTCTAGGATTTCAGGATTGGGTACACGAAATCCTGAAAGCCATTCATGCTGTTCCCTCTTCTGCATCTGTGCTCCTGTAATGTCCCTCCTCCCAGATGGCTCTACCTCTTGTTTCAGTTTGGTGAAAATTTGTGATAATCTTTCTGATTCAGTTTGGTTGCCTGTGTATGGACCCATTAAGTCAACTTGGTAACCATGGACTAAGTAAGCAGGCTTTGCTCAAAGCTCATGAACATTTTTTGTGCTCATATTAACCTTTTCTCATATCCATATTCAACGCTGGGTGCACCTAAGTGATCAATAATGTTTTGCTCAACATTAATGACTTAAGAATTTCCCAAGCTTAATCACTGAAACACCTTATACATATTAATTCATTTACTCTTCATAACTATCATCACACCAATTTTACATAAAGAAAGTCAAGGCATATGCAAAGTTAAGACATTTTCACCATTATCACAGAATCAGCTAATAAATGGCAAAAGAGGAATGAGAGCTCAGTCTGGGCTCTCCATGGATGGATGACAGACAAATATAGAAGGAAGAATGAGGAGAAGAGAAAGAAATGAGGTGAGAGAAAGATGAGCTTTCAGGAACAGGATGGCAAAGGGAAGGAGATGTGAAAGAATTCGTTCAGTTGTAAAAGCTGCAAGTCCTTTGTTGGGCAGGAGCAACAGAATGTGTTCATAGATTGGACAACAGATTACAGGAGAGCTATGTGGTAGTATTTATGGTATACACACTCTTGATTGATTTCAAGCTAGCAGTACTGAGAGAAGAAGTGTAAATAACTGCCACTTGGGGTCAGTTCTAACACAGCAGGACTTGTGGCATTCCAAGCAACAGGACAGATGAAGACACAGGAAAGTGTCAAGTAAAGAAGAACCTGTGGCCGTGCTAAGGATGTAACGCTCCTATATACAACCAAGACAAATCAAAGGTTTTTGGTAGAGAGTAGCATGTATGGTTATGAAGAGTGAGACACGAGAGGAGAATACATTTGAGGTTTTAAGAATCTCTTTAATTTTTCCTACCTCTTGTTTGCATGACGATTATTGATGCAAGGGAAGTTATCAACTGCTTCATCCCCTCTTAACCCTATTCCTTCAACAGCCAGCTGTTCTTTCTTTCCTAGCCTTCTTTTGCTCCCATACCCTGCTTCTAGATCGAAGAAGTGCTACAGGTGTTACTGACTCTGAGTGATAAAAGGTCCACCTGTCATTACAGGATCTGTAATGCCACTACAGCATTTAAGGGCCAACAGACCTGAGCAACAATTTGAGCCGCAACCAGGCTGGACAGGGAGAGATCATATGGAGCAGAAAACATAAAACAGTGTCAGTTACATCGGACATTATAGATCACAGAGCTCAAAGGGGTTTTCAAGAATATTTAGCATGAAATTGTCCTATTCCAGAGCAACTGATGTAACTAAATACCACCAAGCAGATTAGAGCCTAAGCTGGAACTAGAACTAGGTTACCTGACTCCTAAACAAGCAGTGTGCATGCACAAAAACAGCATATTTTCTCAGCTATTTTGAGAGACTGTCAGTGCCTGCTACATAAAAATATTTGATTTAGAGTATTTTCTTTTAATAATCCGGTTCCATTTTACCAATTACAACAGATAAAAGCATGTTGATCTCAAGGAATAAAGACATTCTATCATCTTTTAGCAACCCTAGACAATATATACCATCCGTTTAGGAAGCACTCATGACTCAGTTTTAAATTTTTTCAAATCTCAGCCTTTTCTCATGTTTTCATCCATCCACGTGCACTAGGGCCATTTCCTGATAGCAAGGAAGTGGGTAGAGAAAGGAAGAGAACCATTTGCTGCAGCTCTGCCTAAAGAAAAACTGCATAATCCTCCCTCACTATTTAGGCAATAATGGCCAAGGCTCCTGGAAACTCAACTGTAGGGACCTTTGGAACTAAAATGCAAGCCAATCAGGATGAGAAGCTTTAGAGCAGGATGAGTCGACTACTGCTGTTCCTAGGAAGCCCAGTTTCATTCTGGCAGGGGGCCTAACACGGAACCTTCTTTTGGCTAATGATCTTCTCTACTTATCATCCATCATCCCTATGAATAGGACAGAAAAGTCACTTCCTTAGGCCAGAGAAGTTGAAATTGGTCTTAGACACAAATCCCTGAGAGTTAAAGCCACTAGGAGACTACATTACAATTTGACTAGGCCCATCCCAACTTATACCTACCATCTTCAAGAAAAAACCTAAGCTCTCTTTTATTCTCCAAAACATCCCTGTGGTTAAGTAGTAAATTATAATTTGCCAGAGTGCAAAGTACTTGTTCTAACAGACTTTCGTGGAATCTATCCATGGAATCCAAAAGATCCATCACCAAACTTAAACAGTTACAACTTTATTCATTAACCTTAAATGATATACTACTTCATTACATTATGAAACAGCTTGTAAAGCTCACACTGAGGTAGCACAGTGATTGAGTCAACAATATAAATTGGCATGTCATACCAATATAGTTAATATAAATACCTTGTCATCCAATTTATTCTTATCCCTACTTTGAAACAATGAGTTTTTTGTCCCACTATAAAATTGTATTTTATTATCACATATTATATGCTTTACAAAAGAGACACACTAGTAACCATAGTTCCTTTTATAATTAGGTAAATACATATTTTTATACTTTTTATGATTTTATGTATTTGATTTTATGGGTTTAAACATACCATTCCAGAGTCCTCAGCCTTCATCAGAGCACCCAGGCATGGTGGCATAGATAAGCAGAGGAGCTCTCAGCCTGCTGATTGAAAAGCTACATTAGTGGGCACTCTGCAAGGGGAGACAGAGGCTCTACCCACTGCCTGAAGAGTTAGCCTGCTCTGAGTTAATCCAAATGCTTTAGTTCAACAAGGTTGTGGAAGAATTCTTAGCTCAGTCTCTTTACCTGCACACCTCTTCTCCTCCAGGTCTTAGTGTTTCCATGCTCTGCCTGTCATCTTAGTCTCATGCTATTTGCTCTTTCATCCTCCGGTTAAGTACACTATCAGATATCTCTTAGTATCCTGCTACTCATTGCTGGGTTCTCTTCTCCTGGGTGCTGATTTCCCCTTGTGACCGTGCTTCTCGCTTCTCTTTCTCTCTGCCACCCCTCATTCCATGCTGCCTGTCACCTGGCTCTCCTGACCTGACTGGCTGTATGTCACCCTGCTTCATGGCTTCTGTTGTAGGGCGGCAGGCACTGCCAGTCTCCACTGTACCCTCCACTTGAGAATGATACTCATTGGATGTATATGGACAGAGTTGAAAAAACAGAGTGGCTATCCCAATGAATGAGCACACAATATTCAGGAACAAGAGGGCAAAAGTCTTTGAAACCCAAGCATAAATATAATTTGTGGGAAAGGTGGAAAGTATCCTGCCTGGTAATCCCTGATGGCCAATTGTCTGGTGAAGATGAGTACACTAGACCAGGATTTTCTCGGGGCATAAATTCCCAGTATACCATATAAAAAGTATATTGCTTAGTCACTGCTAATAAGAGGAGCAGCCTTGGACAATGTCTGTTTCTCCAAATCAGAAATGGAGTCAGCAGCCTAGGGAGGGAGCCAATGAGAGACCCCAGGACTTCAGCATGTGCATGTCCATTCAGGCCTACCTTCAAGAGGGATATATTTGTTCTGAAAAAATAACAGTCATTTCCAATTACAATTACAATTTCCAATAAGTACTGAAGACCTATTCCATCAGTGATGGAAGAGAGGTTGCAAAGAAGGAAGAAAAGAAAGAGGGGGGATGTAGGAAAGAAGGAAGAAGAAAAAAGGAAATTAATCTATATTTGAAAACATACCATTTTGTCAAATATTGTTCCACGATTGAGAATGGCTTGACATATTTTATATTTGTTTCCATTTTATGTCTACTAAAAGGCACTAAAGCATTTTTGTTAACTGTAGTGACATTTGCACCAGTCAAATATTTACATAAAATGTAGCTTAGAGAGATTAGGATAAAATGAAAAAATAAATTTCATAACCTTTTCTAATCTACTCATTTACCCTCTTAAAGAATAAACTCTTAAAAGAATGATATGCCCTTATGATTAACTTACTATTTTGGGGAAACTGTGTTCTACATCCATGAGTTCATGAAAAGACTCTAGATTTTTTTCTATCTATAATGGCCATTTCATATACTATGTTGATATATTAATTCACTATTTTTATAAAATAGATGTAAATACCTATTATCTCAGTTTTAAGAGCCTCTGTTTTGAATCCAAATCACTTGTCAAACACATTTCATCAGAGTCATAATCCGAACATATAATAAATGCTGTCTTACTGATTACCAAATCTAAATATTAAGATGTTATATATTTATTGAAAGTAAAACCCATAGGTAAATCTTCTTAAGTTCTGGATCTTTCAAAAATTTCCAAAATTCCCTTCAAACTCCACAAGATCTTATTATTTAGCTTCTTTTGTTACTAAAAATAGTCTAGGTCAGGTGTTCCAATATGATCAAATATTGAATAAAACATAAAAACCGTAAATCACACATAAGCATATTTATTCAATTTGTTCTGAATAAAACTTTTTCACTTTTCCATCATTTGTCTCAGGTCATGTCGCTTAATAGGAATCATTCCTGTAAATGTCAGACAACTCATGTTTATGTGACTTGAATCTGCTCAAAGACCTGTGCTGGCACAAGTGTGGTACGGGCCTCTCAATACACACAGGAGCCACAGTAAGATACCAGACAGTACTCCCAGCACGCAGATGACACGAGGACGCAGCTACCTTCCCTGGGTCTCCTGAAAACAATCTAGGAATTGGACACCAGTTTGTCTGCTCAGGTCCAAATGGATTCCGCTTCCTGTTTTTCTTAGAACAGAGCCCATTGCTTAGGATTTTGTCATGCTAGATTTCAAGGTTACTTTTTGTTTCCTGCTACAATGTACTAAAGCAGTGTTCCCACCTCCCTCATATCTATCCTTTGGAGATGATCTGACTGTTAATGGTCCCCCTCAAGTGTGCAGCAGGTGTGCATTTTTTTCTCCTACTTACACAAAAAGCAGATGAATTCTCTAGAAAGTGAATGCTGTCCTTTGAGAAACTTGGGAACCTAGGATTCAGATCAGTTAGTTTGGCACTTCATCCCCTGAGACCGGATTGGGAGAGATGGTACCTGAGGTCTCTGACTCCAACATCCTGAGATTCAAATCCCAGAAAGGCACTCATTTCCAGACTCCATTTGTTACATAAAATTGTCTCTGTTTGTTTGTTTGCTTCCTGGAGACCCAGCCTCTGCTCTGATTTGGATTCCTCCTTCTACTTACAAATGAATCTACTGAGAGATCCACCAGAAAACTGACGCCAGTAGCCAACTCCCTAGATCCTCTTCCAGCCCTAGCACCTCACGCATCCAAAGTCTACCCAGCAGGCTAAGGCAGCCAGGTGCAAATGTAGCCCCTCGTACTCCAGCCCCTCTGATGTTCATGCCCTGCTCCTGGAAGTCGGAAGTAAGAGCCCTCCTCCGCACTTTATACTAAGAGTCCTCAGTACCAAATAGAGCTGGGAGCGTGGAAAATACCCAATGTTCTTTGTTCCCCAGTGAACCAACTCCACCATTTATTAATTAGATGGCAATGAGCAAATAATTTAATTTCTCCATAGCTTAGTTTTCCCACCTGTAAAATGATTAATAGCTTTACCTATCGTTCCTGGTTGTTTGTTCAAGTTAAAACTAAGAAGCATATAGATATCTACCATAGTGCACGGCACATAGTACAAACTCCGTGAACGCTAAGTAATTCTGATTATTATTACTGTGGTTCATCCTAGAAGAGTTTAGCAACTTGAAAAACAAACTCAGTGTAGATTTAGTCTTCCCTCAAATTCCCAAGGGATGTACATGTTCTAACCTGTTTCCACAGGAAAAGGAAGAGGTCAGAGGTCAGAGAACAATCCAGATAGAAGGAGGAAGAGGAGAAGAAGGAGAAGGAGAAGGCCTTGGGGTGTTACAAACTAAATCATGTGGGACTACAGGCTTACATCTGGGGTTCTAACTCACACACCCCGGTAATTCAGAAGTCAGAGATCTCCCCCTGCCAGGCCTGGCCTGCCTGTGAGGGTGTGGCCTTTGTGTTCCCAAACTGCACTAGGACCCGGGAGCAGGAATCCCCGCTGGGGCTCTTGGGGCTCTAGAGCTCTTCCCAGCCAGGCGGGAGCTCACTGCTCCAAAGAGGCCAGGGTGCCCTTGACTGGGAGGACCCACGTCGTGATCCCCTGGGAGCACTTGGGCGTCCATCTACTCTGGAAGAAGCTGGCCCAGGACCCAGAAGAGAGACTGTCCGAATTCTGCCTTCTCCCAGCTGCTAAAAAAGAGCAGGAGGCACCTACAGGGCGAGCTAGACGAGGCTGGGTTCTGAAAGCCTGTCCATGAGCGGTCCAGAGGGCACCTGTGTGGCCCCAGACTTGCACAACTTCAGACGCTCGCCCTATGGAGCCAGGAGGAGCCAGGAGGAGCTGAGGAAGCTCCCTGGAAAGGGGTGTGCATCTCCCAAAGAAGGGTTCAGTCAGGTGCTTCCAGGCCACGGCACCCCGGTGTGCTCCTCGGAGGAAAAGAGGGCCCTGTGAGCTAGAGAAGGGAGGCTCTGCACCAGCCAGCTAGGATTCCTCCCGCGAAAGATCTCACAACCCCCCTCTTCCGGGACTTGCCAGAGCGTCTGGAACAGCCCAGGGATCTTCCTAGAGGCCCGAGGTGGGTAAAGCCACCTTCCTGTGGAGCCCTAGGCGTGGGGGCGGGCGCAGCCCCATCCGGCGCCCACCCGCCTCCCTCGCGGGCTCCCCGCGCGCCCTCCACTCGGAGCTCCGGGTCCTCCCGGCGCGGGGCTCCCGCTCCCTCGCTCCGCCCAGGTGCGATTCCTGGAGCTGAGGAGAGGCGGCTCCCACTGCGGCTCCAGCGCTGCGCTTTCCTCCACTGGCCGGGACTCTGCCCACCGGCCGCGCGCCAGGGGCTCCCCCAGCCCACCCTGCGCCCCGGCCGTAGTGCCCCTTCCTACCCGCCCGCCGGGCTCTGGGAACACCCAGCGCTGGCAGGGAAGGTGGGCGTGGGTTGGCGACCCCCGCCGCCGCGCGGAATTAGGCGAGTGCGGGAGAAGGAAAGTGGGCACCGACCTCCGGGACCGGGAAAGCACGTCCAGTCCCTGGCGTGACCGTTCAGTCACCGCCGAGACGCTGGCGCCCTGGGCGATAGCAGGGAGGTTGGTCCGTGCGGGAGGAGGGAGCCCGGTCCGCCCCTGCACCCAGCAGCCCGGCTTCCCAGATTCCCGGCCGGAGAGCGCGGCTCGGGCCCCCGGCGCCACCCCAGGGGTCCGGCCTCCCCTCCGCGGCCGCTCTCCCGCCGGCGCCTCCGCCCGCGCCTCCCGCGCAGCTCAGACCACCCGCCCCCCCGCCTGCACCTGCGCCCTCCGCCCTCAGCTTCCTCCCGCGCCCCGCCGGCCACTCGCCTCTCCCACCTGGTCGGCGCGGCGGCTCTCGGGGCGCGGCGCCGGAGCGCCCGGGGCTCCCGCCGAGGGGGGCGGCCTGCACACGATGGGCTCACCCCGCACTCCGGACGGAGCTGCGGGATGGCCCCAGCTCGCCCCCGCGTCCCCGCTCTTCCGTCCCCGGCCCCGCTTTTTCCCGGCTTCCGCAGGCAGGCTGAGCCCCGGCGGGTCCCAACCCCTCGCCCGGAAGACGGAGCCGCGGGAAGCGCAAAGTCCACCGGCGCGAGCGGGCGGGGAGCCGGCGGCGGTGTGGCGGGGCTGGGGGAGGGGCGCCCGCGAGGACCGAACGTGCTCCCCGCGCGGGGACGCCGGTGGGCACAAAAGTTTGCGGACTGCCGGGCGCCGGGCTGCGAGGCGGGGAGCCGAGCGGCCAAGCGCCTCGCCGGGCGCAGGGGCTCGGGAGGTCCGGTTGGGCGCACCCCGAGCCGGGGACCGAGCTCCGAGCGCTCCGGAGGGCGGCCTGGCCCGCGGCGGGCACGATCCCGCGCTCTGCGAAAAGCAACAGGCGGCCGCAGCTTACCTCGCGCGGTCCGGGCAGGGACGCCGTTCATCCTCGCGGCGCAGGGCGGAGGCGGTCGGTGCGCGGACGCCTCGAAGTGCGCGCCCCGCCAGGGCTGCGGCGCTGCCGCCTCCCCGGCTCGGGCCGGGCGCCCACCCTGCCGCGCCGGCCTCCGCGCTGGGCGGCGGCGTGCGGGAGGGAGCACGGCCGGAGCGGGACGCAGGCGGTGCGTGGCGCGACTGGCGTCTCCGGGCGCCGCCGCGGGCGAGGGCGCGGCCTCGGCGGCTGTGCGGGGCTCGGCTCGGCTCGGCTCGGCGGTCCCGCTGCGGCGGCCGCTGCAGACCCTGCGCGGGCTCGGAGGCTTGCGGGAGGAGGAGACAAAGCGCGAGGGAGGAGAGAGCCGCGCGCCCAGACGCAGCCGACTCGGTCACCGGAGGGGAATCGCCTCCGAAGCCGGGCTGGGGAGGGGCAGGGGGAGGGGGAGGCCGCTGGGGCTGGAGAGGCTGCGAGGGAGGAACGTGAGGGCCAGAGCTCGGCTGCCGCCCAGCCGCGCGCTCCCGCCTTCTCCTAAGGGTCCGGAGCGGGGAAGGGGGTGGAGTTGAACGTTACTGCGGGAGGGCTGGGGCCAGAGTGGGCATATGAGCTCTCGTCCCTGCTCTCGCCTCCTCTCCTTGCGTCCCGTGGCATAGCTGTACTTGATGCTGTGGCTCGATTCCTTGTCCTGCTAAATATATTGGGGGGGGGGCTGCTGGCTATGTAAATCAGGGTGCTCTTCACCTTGCTGAGTAGCACAGGCTGGCCTCGAACCCACGGCGAACCTTTTGCCCCGGCCTCCCTAGTGCTGGGATTACTAGCATGTGCCACCACTCTTTGGGTTTGAGCTACTGAGACCAATGCTAAATTAAGCTGATAGAAGAAACAAAATATGATGATGGCCCAGTTGTCTTCGATAGGGAAAAAGCAGACATACATGGTCGACAAATTATTCCCTATAGTTGCCAGGCACTGTACTGGGCTGCACCACGTTCCTGGTGGGAAGGCAGAACAGGGTCGGGCCCCTCAGTACGCATACACGTGTACATGCGCAGGCACCCAAGGCTCCCCTGTTGGGTCGCAGGAGGAGTTTCCTCCCCCTCTTCTGGAAGCTCAAAGTTAAGATGCTGAGTTGTTGGTCCTAAATCCAGTCCTCGACCAACTCAGCTTCCCCAAATGGTTGTTAGGATTCAATTTTCCCTTTCCTTCCAGGGAATGTGCCGCAGAAATGGAATGTATAAGTCCCCTAAGAAAGCAAGAAGGCTTGTGTGTGAAAAAAATAAGGGAAATTACTGTTTTTGATGATGTTCTTATTTCACCGTTTTAATTATTTATCAGCTCTTTGCCAGAAACCAATTTAGGGCAGAAGAACCTGCCTCCACAGCTTCAGCCGTTCCTCCTGAAGCCTTTTCTGCTCTCTGCCATCTCCCCTCCTCAAGCAGAATTTATCTTCCTCCTCCTTACTGTCACTTTTATCTGCTAATTGCTTGCAGAAGTTACATATTTATTGGTTTCTATCACCTCAGTCGCCCAGGGATATTCTTTTGTTTTGTTTTGTTTTGTTTTCCTGTTCAGACTGCAACATCCAACGATGTGTTGTATCTCATGAGTAATCAACCGAGGCTGCTCTAGTTGAAGGTCATTTTTTTCCTTCAAGAACAACTAAATCTCCGGTCCCTGGAAGTAAAGGGCCTCATGTGACGAAGCCTTCGGTGTTTCCCAAGAAGGAGGGACATGCCTAGTTTCCTCCACAGCCCCTTTGCTGGAAATGGGAACCTACTGCATGTCCTTTGGCTTCTGGTTATTCTCTCACTGACCACCTGATTTCTATTTGCTGAATTTCCAAAGGTAAGAGAAGTCCAAGCTGCTGAGCAGCCGCAGAGAGGAAGAGGTACACGGGCGGCTGCCAGCACCCACAGCAGACCCATTGTAGTGGAGGCCGACCAGAAGCTCTTGTGACCTGTGTCAAGTGTGTTCAAAGCCTGACCAAAGTGTCTCGTTTCCAACGAGGCACTCTTATTCTGGATGCATAGAACACGTGAAACAGTGTTTCACTGCTGAAGGATGAAGAACTGTGCGTGGAATTTTAGAGATGTTTTAAAATATTCTTCCTTTCCGTGTTACCTCGAATTACAAGACGGGTACCCCCCATCAGAGATTCGGTATAAAAAGCACTATAATACAGGATATTAGACTGACTCCTAAGACACTTTCTACTTCCAGGATCTTATAATAATACCTTGATTGGAAAGGTTATGGCTTGTATTTTATTGTACTTTTTGCATTTTTAAAATGAGATTTAAGGACCCAGAGAGAAGTACACAGGAATAGAGAGTATATAATTTGAAACCATTGTTGTAAAGGGAATTTGACACTTTTGTTATTGAAAGGCTGAAAACGTTTTTGCTGTTACCTGAGTGGCTGCACCAGGCATTTCTCCTTAGGAAATAATTAAGGTTGAACGCCAAGATTTAACTACAAGGAGAGTTTTTGCAGTGCTGTTTAGATGTGTGGAAGAGTCACTGAAAACAAAAACACACTCAAATGTCCAAGAGAAGCACAGTGAAATAATTTATAATTCTAGACAGTGGAATACTAGTATGATGTGAAGGCACTGTTATAAGTGAATAGGTGAATATCATCATGGATAATGGTTATGATTTTAGTTGAAAATTTTCAAATGCATAGCATCACACATAGGATATTACAAATTGAAATCTGGGGGTAACAGATCTGATTTAAAGCCAGGCATTTTAGTTGCTGGCTATGTGTTCTTGAACCTTAACTGCCAGTTTCTCAGCTGTAAAACTGGATTGATACCATTTACATCCAATGAAATAGTATTTGTGAAGTACTTATTATAGTCCATGGTACAGAGTAAAGTCTCAACAAGGTGTTCTTTGGGAATAATTGAATTTATAAAAGTAGTGTTAAAGTGCAGTATATTGTCTGATATATGTTTACTTACTACATAGTCTAGAATTAATGGTGGCTATCCCTTTTGTTACTGAGATTTTGAATAGCTTCTAAAATTTTTGTATTAATCATAAAATAGAAACCATAGAGTAAAAAGCATAGAATGTGTTTTGAACTCAGTTATCTTTAAATTTTTTTAATTGCTGACTGTTGACACTGAAAACCTTTGGATTTAGTGTCTTTCTGTTGAAATTGATCCATCAAGTCATGAGTAGGAGTCACGGACTCTTGATGTTATCCATGCTATAAAGAGGATAAATGACAGGCCCAGAGTTTGTCACCTCTGATATAAACTTAGATTTGTTTTGTAGCAACCAGGAGTCCAGTCTAGCTTAGCAAAATACTATGTTTGATATGAAGCACTGATTGGTTGCTACCTCTGCTTTGTCTTGACAGCCAATTAGAGGGGAGAGAGAAATGGGGGCTGGGGAGGAGCTACACTTACAACTTTTGATTAGTGAACTAAAGAAGGAAGCCTAGTTTTGGATTGTTCAAAATTCAGTGACCTTCACATCTACATTAGTGGCTACTCTAGGTCAGGATGGATCCTTTGTAAAAGTTGATTATGTCTGTTATAGATGTGGCAAAAATACATACTGGAAGGTATGGCTTATTAATGTTTTCTTGTTTAACTCTCTTTAGAAATAGAAGTATATTATTTTAAAGTCAATGTTCCAGAAAATTTTACATGTAAAGGGACTTCCTTAAATTTTGAATTATATTCCCCCTTTGAAATTCTCTGCAAAGGTGAAAATGTATTCATCTGAATTTAGGAATTGAATTCCTGAAATCTAACAAGGTGCCTCAAGCCCTGTGTCTAATGGAGGAAAGAGATTAAAACATAAAGACATAACTGTCATAAATCTTTTGTGGGAAGTCTTCCATTTTGCAACAAAATGACAGAAATCACTTATTCAGCCTGAATCTGGAATTTGGACAAGGCTAAAAGAGGAAATCGGACCTCTCCACTTACAACTGGAGTGACACACTTTCCAAAAGGTTCATGCCAGGGCCTGGCAAACTGTACTGGCAGTTGGTCCTCCATAGCGTCTCATAGTTTTCCTCACCGCATGGTGATTGGGTTTACAAAGAGCACACTGGTGAGAACCGGACTAGGCTGTCTGGATAATCAACCCCTAAAGGAATTCGCAGTGACAGTCTGACAAGTTTACCTGGCCTTCATGCAATAGTCTACACCTTAATCAAAAACCTATCAGGTGAACTGAGCTAGTAAACTACCTATCATTAGAATTTTTTGGGTAAATAGATCAATTTTTCTTCCATTTATGGAGATAATTTCATTAGGAATTGGCAAACTAGACAATGAGGTGAATAAAAATTATTCTAAATTTTATGATGACTCAATACAGTGAAAACAGAATTACTTATTGTTTTTCTTTTATTATTTTTTGAAACAGGGTCTCATTAGGCAATTCATGGTTGCTTTAAACTCACTACGTAGTCTAGGCTGGCCTCAAACTCACAGCAATCCTCCTGCCTCAGCCTCCTGAGTGCTGGGATTTTCAGTGTGAGTAAGCACATCTGGACATTTGTTATGATTTTTAAAGGCCTCTTCTCAGTCCAATCACATAATTTCCTATAGTTTTTCATATTCCTCACAACACTCAGTCCAGAGTCATACATAGAGTATGTGCTTGATACATACTTATTGAAAAGATGAATAATTCAGTACCTCTTGCTTTTCAAACTCAATCATTTCATCTCCAAAATGGCAATACTGCTTGTGAACTACTCCACAGGGGAGCTAATTAATTCTCTGAAACTGAAAAATATTTTGAAGTTCCACAGTACTTTAGAAGCGTGGAAGAGCATTAATATGTGCAATAAAGACATTATTATTACTTCCCTGACACATAAATGGCGAGTAATCCCTTTTTAATGTGTTTGTTTTGAATACACTTGACAAATTTGCAAAAAGTAATGTATTGTTGCCTCATTTCTGTTAATGAACACCTTGTATGGACTGATAAGATCTGGTCTCCTCTAGCTCTGTTGCTCATTCATTTCTTCACCATTGAGAGCTTCCTTTGATGTTTGTCAGCCAGAAAGGTGACCGCAGCAGGATTCTGCATGTCAGTAGGAAGTCTGGATACTGATGGGACCTGTGAGAGCCCCTGCCCGAGACTTAACTGTAAGTATAAACCTGGGTCATCAGATAGAAACCTCCAGTGCAGAGCACTTGTCCAAAGTTGGAACCGACCTGCTCTCTTCACTGGGAATTACATACAGGAGAACTGGGGGGCAGGGTCAGTGTCTGGGGGGGGGGTAAAGGCACAGAACATAAATCCCAGGGGACATGAGCAGGCACACTTTTGCCCCCAGCCCCCGCCAGCCTCTGTGGGTGTGACTGGTAAAGCTGTTTCACTGCGTGTCAGAGTGAGTCCCTGTAGGGCTTACTTCCCGAGTTCCAGCAATGTCTCTGATTTCCCCGTGGCTTGTTAGTATCCTCTCTTTTGTATAAATTCACCTTTGTGCTCAAAGTACTTCTAATTTGGTTTCTGTCCCTGGAAAACAAAAGAATTCCAACTAATGCGACACTGAAGAAAGATTTGAGGAATGCCTCCCAGAAAATGTTTGATTAAAGGTTGAAGAGAGAGCGGATAAGGATACTTTGATATAAAGTCTACATCCTTTGAAGTTAAAATCCAAATAAACAACATAAATTCAAGTTTGTTTGCCTAGACAACAGAAATAGGGCCTTACGTGTGAAAACTGGATCCAGTGTCTGTAACCTACTGAGTTATATGCTTCATGAGGACAGAGAATGATGGCTCTTTTGCCACTGGGAAGGCTGGAATAAAATTCTACACAGAGTAGGAGTTTATACTTGTTTAGTGAGCTTTTTATTTATTTGTTGCACCTCTTGTTTTCTCCCAGTAGAAATATGAAATAGTATTATCTTTTAAATTCACACTGTAAGCCAGCCTCTGTGCTAAAGCATCATCAAAATCTCATTTAGTTTCTTACCAGACTTTGGGGTGTGGACAGGGAGTAATGGGATAGAGGATTTGTTCTCTCAGATAGAACAGTTATTCAGAGGCATGTAGGCCCCATATGTTATAGCAGGATTTGAACTCGGGATCAGTTTTCTCTCAAATTTGTGCTAACTCTGCCATACCACAGTCATATATATATATAAATGGCAGAGTTAGCACATATGTATATTTATGTATATCTATGGGGCAGAAACCTCCTCTGTGTAGAAAACAGGAAAGTTAGTACAATTCACTTGGTATTGGCTTCCCATGTGATTCTAGCTCCAAACATCAGAAACTTAATGAACGTAGAATTAGCCCTCATTTATAGAAGAGAGTGGAAGTCCATGGTGCCCCCTTCAGTATTCACTGGGTAATCTGTGGAAGCTCAGTGTTCTTCCTCTGGCCTCTCCATTAGGAAATTTCATAACATTTCAGTCCCTTGTAGCTATTGAGATTCTATAAAAAAAAACGCTTAGAATCACCATTCCAACCCCCACAGCTTCCTGCTGCAAGGGCCCACTAGACGCTGAGTCCCTGAGTACATCGGAAGTGCTGGGGAGGTTGCTGCCTCTGAGCCGGTTCCACCTTGTCTCTCAGATGGCATGATGGGCCCCTGTTTATCCACAAAACTAACTTGCCTAAAAGTCAAACTTTTATTATTACTTCTGTTTCCCTGAACTTCTTCAGAACATTCCAAGTTAACTACCTAAAGTCACTTCTTTATCCCAAGAGTGTGCTCCTGAGATAACCCAACCTGATGGACTCACTCTGGATCCCACAGTAAAGGGTCAAATCACCCGATGAGTTCTAAAATATATGACAGGAATTGTGAAATAGTAAGAAAATATTCAAAGGGAAAAGGAGGGTAGGGATAAGTAAAGAAGGGAAGAAAAAATTTGATGGTTAAAAAAAAGGAAACAAAGCTTGTGTATATGGAGGCAGGAGAATGGGAAAAATGAGATCAAGTCGTGCCAGGTACTGGTACAAACTCTCAATGTCTATTGTGATCATAATGTGTATATAAAATGTGCCAATAAAATCAATTTCAAAAGTTTTAAGAAAAACACACTGTTCCTCATTAATCTATACAGTTAACTATGTATCAATTAAAAATAGAAATACACTTTTAAAAATGAAGTACTGACACACACTACAACATAAATGAATCTTGAAAACATGGTGGTTTTAAGCAGCTAGTTCTTGAAGACTGTATATTATGTCTCTGTTAATGTGAAGTAGGTAAAACAGGAAAGTCTACAGAGACAAAATAAATTGGTGATTGCTTAGGGGCTAGGGTATGGATTTCTGAGGTGTGTGTAAAAGGGTAAAAGGAAGTGGAAACTAAAATGTGCAGAATTTTTTTTGAGGTGATGAAAACGTTCTAAAATTATCTACAGTAGTGGTTCTCCATATATGTAAAGATACTAAAAATCACTGAAATGTATACTTTAAGGATGAATTATATGGTATGCAAATTATATCTCAATAAAAGTCTTACTGTTGAGCTACATGATAATACAAAATGTTAGCATTAAGGGAAGGTAGGTGAAAGACATTTGAAAACTCTGAACTATTTCTGCAACTCTCTTTTTCTGTTTTCTCATTTTCTTTCCATAAAGTAGGGACCTGCATAGCACAGGGATTCCTTTGTGTCTGGGAGTCCTTTTCCTAAGGTGTTCATTATCTTCAGCATCTTTTTCTTGGTTTTCAGATACGAGATCTGGCCTGACATGGTGCTGCTGTTGTGGCAGTGGGATGAATAGTTCTACCCCTATCACCTAATGGACATAATAATACAACCCAGTTTGTAGTATCAGAGAGGTTTAAAAGGCAAGAAAGAAACAGGGTGATTAACAGTTGATGCTCCCATGGCCTCCTCTGCAATTATTTATTCTTGTTTCTTTTGTACCCTGTCATAGCACTTTCTTTATTATGTTTTATGAAAATGGCTCCATTTCGCCAGACTCACATGTAAAACACGGCTGCTGAGGCAGACTTTCCTTCCCTCCTGGAGCACTTAGCAGAAGCCACCACAATATTTCTGCTAGTTGGTCTGGAGTCAGTTCTGCATCTAATTATGGGGTTGGTTTTCTTCTTTTGTATTCGGGTTTTCTCCACCCACTGGGGGTGTTTCAGAGATTTGCCAGAGAAGCTTTCCTGATCTTTCCTATTTCATTTTGAGAAGCCAAGGGCAGGAGGGAAGAATATTTGCTGGAGTGGAGGCTGAGGTTTCAGCCTTTTCTCTAAATTTATGGGGCAATGGAGGTCAAAGACAATCCATCTCATCCCCTCAGGCTTAAGTGTTTTCTTCTCTAAAAGAAGAGAATTGGCCTAAATCATCTCTACATTTCCTCTCAGGCTTGACATTCTCCAAAATGCAAGCATTTTCCTGAAGTTTACTGACAAGTAGTTGCCAAACACCGCGGAGTGCTGATATGTTGTTAGCTAATATTATCTCTCATCTGTTTGCAGCTTCTTGCTGGGAGATCATTGCTGGGAGCAGGTCAGTGTTCTGTCTGCTCTGCACAAAAGGTGTCAAGAATGCAGAGGGAGCAAGTAGAGGATGGACCCTTCTGACTCGGGCACGGAGGGTGCCCCTCTGTTAGGGCGGCGGAGACACAGGCACAGAGACCCACCGGAGTGCTGGTCTCCACCCCTGGAAGATGACTATTACATAAGTGCAATTTTACTCTCTGGCTTAATATTTGCTGAGGTAATTTTCTTCATTCTATTTTCAGTGTGTTGTTGGCGAGGCGGCATGGCCTACAGACAGAGTCCAGTGAAAACAGAGGTCGTAGCCAAGAGACAAAAAACGACACGAAACTCGCACGTGGCCACTGTTTGGCCCCTGTGAGCCCCTGTGAGCCCCTGTGAGCCCCTGCGAGCCCCTGTGAGCCCCTGCGAGCCCCTGTGAGCCCCTGCCCTCCGTTCCTCAGCCTAAGCGCAGACAGGCTCCTGGCAGGATGCAGGGGTCAGCGGGGAGTTCCGGGTACTGGCGGCAGAGCATGTCTGGCACTCGCCTCTTGTTGGGGTTTACATCTAGGTGTCCTCCAGGGGCCCCAAGGACCCATGGTGAGGCTTCTGAAGGCGACTGGGTGATGGGCGCTCGGCTGGCCTCAGGAGGTGGGCCCGGTGAGCGGCAGGCAGGAGGGGTTCGCTTCTCCCCCCGGGCCCCCCCCCAGGCTCCCCTCCCAGACTGCTGGGCCGCGCGCAGCTTTTCCTCCCCTCTACGCTCTGCCGAACCATCCTGCCTTGAAGCGTGCCAGCTGTGGACCGGAACCTCATAGAAAGCAGATCCCTCCCCCTTTAAAGGGTGGGTGACAAAGATACTTCTGTAAATGAGGAAACTTACAACAATTTCAGCAAAGAGGGACTCTTCAAAGCAGTCACCTCGAAGGCATAGGATGCTCTTCCTACACCATGTGCCCTCAGGTCCTCGTCTTCCTTTCCTTTATACCCCACTGAACAGGGCCAACTTCTGTCCCCTACATCAGGCGCTTCCGTCGTGGGCCAGCCTCCCGCCATCTTGGCCCCTCCCTGAGGCCGCCTCGCCTCAGAACCTGCTCCTTCTCCTCTCAGTGCTGCAATGCTTATCCGAAAAGCTCTTCCCACACCTAACTCTAGAACCTCTTGTCCCCTGCAGCTGACGGCTGCAGCAGGGCTGGGACGGGACTTGGTCAGAGTTCTCCAGTGGCCAGGGTGAGACTGTGGCTTCATACACCACCACCAAGTCTTGCCTGCTTGACTCACTCCCTCATCCTCTGTCGTTTCTCTTCTTCCGTGGTCCGGCCCTGCTGTGCTTCTCTCTGGAATATTTTCTGGTTTCTCTAATTTATAGGGGGAGCTTCTCCTTGCTTCTTTAGGCGTCTCTAACCACAAGTGCCTTGAACTGGCATTCCCAATTCTCCAAGTGACATGAGGACGACTCCCTCTTTTCAGTGTCCAGCTCTTCTCCTTTTCTAACACAGCAGTGGTCAAGCCAGCACTGTCAGATGAACTCCAGAATGGTTATCTGAAGACTAAGGTCATGTGTGAAGTCTTCTTCTCCTTAGTACCAAACCATAAAAGGAGCATTTATGAAGCAACTAATATGTCTGACTGTATGTTTGCAAATTTTCTCTAGAGGGCTGATATTCTGGGGAGAGGGTGGAGGGAAATAAGGAAAAGGCAAGTGGTTCATGAAATGTATTTTGGAAAGTAACAAAGCTAAGGAAAGGATGAGAAAAACAACATTATCAATAGTAGTAATAGTAATAATAATATATCATGGCTATTTAAAAGGAAAAAAGGCCAGAAAATTTTCACTTCTTGAGCAGAAATTAATATGCCATGGGAAAAAAGGAAACTAAGATTAATACTGAGGAAATAACTGACTCCAAAATGACTCTCACCTCTTTGGTGAATGGAGAGATTCTGGAAACCTTATTATTAAAACCTCTTGGATATTTGAAAATGACCTTGAGGTTTAAGTATATAGCATATTGGAATAGAGTAGAAGGCATGAATGTTACAAATTAAGGGAAGTCCAGGAATTATCCTGTAGAGGCTGCATAGATATGAAAAGAAATTCTTAAGTAGATAATTTTACATCCAGGAATTCAATCATAAAGTATGATAAAATTATTCTTTGACTTTGAGCTTTTAGTGAGGAGTCATGGGAGGTGAGTGTGGACAAACTGCAGAGAAGAAATTTCAATGAGTCCTGAAGAATGTACTATGAATGTAGTACTTAATCATGAAGGGTATAAATCCCATTATGAAATTGTGAACAAGGTGTTTTGCAGGCCCATTTGCAGGGTAGAAGCTGGGCTGTTGTCCTTGAGATGGAAGGAAGGTATGAAAGGAAGGCCGAGGTTAGTGGGATGGTCCGGGACACTCAGTTACAGCACTTAGAAGACAAATAAGGGGAGAATGTTTCAGGGTGAATTAAAGTTTCTGACCTCATGCAAGGGATCCACACTACTAAAGAGTCCAATTACTGCTGTATGTGCTAAGTTAGTAAAGCATATTTCACTCTTCAAGAGTCACATGGCCAGTAGTCACTATGGCCAACCCAATTGGCTTCCCATGTAAGAAGCATTGTTTTCCCCAGCTTTTTTTCTCACAGAGCCCATAGATCATAAAAGAATCTGAAAGTCTACTTTTCTAAGTAACATAGTGATGGAGGCTGAGCAACACATATTATTCTACTTACTGGAACTAAAGGGAAGCTTTCTTCATTTTCTTAGTGAACACTTTTCTCCTTATAAAATGATCAGAAAGGAACATCCTTTTGCTGTTCGTCATGTGCTATGTTATATCAAGACATGACACCCAGAATAAGACCAGGCCTCTTGAGACCATGGGGAAAAACCCTGAAGACAAAAATTGGTAGTTGAAGATGGAGCACTGGAAGGACAGAAAATGCCTCTTTCCTTTCAAGCTACTAAACTAGCCATGTAACCACCTACATCCAGATTTTTGTTAGTGCAAACCCATGTTCTTACTAATCAAAAGCGCGCTCAATATGTTATCTGTAGGAATGATACGAGCATATTAAAACTGCAGAATCTTAAGCATTATCCCAAAAGTACTGAATCTGAATCTAGACTTTAACCAGATTGCCAGGACAAATCTGAGTCATTTTTCATGGATAGTTTATTGTTTACAACTAGGCACATCCTAGTTAGTACTATCTGTACTATTCCTTTTACAAACAGAATTAATCATACTTTCTTGTATTATTCTAGAATAGTTGGTTCTCCATCCCAAAATGCATTATATTTTGTCATGTATACGTAGTGCAATTGGAACTATCTAAGGCAGTCTGATGAGTGCAACTTTGTAAACTCTTTAAGTCTAAGTCCTATTTACCCTGTGCTCCCCTTGCTACCTAACATTAAGCTCTGTGAAAGCTAGGTATTCAAAATGTGTTAAATGGAATAACAAATGAGTGATCCTTTCTTTGTCATTCTTTTGGTTAATGAAAGGTTTAGAACCTCCAACAGGTACACTGGAATGAATGCAATCTAAAACATGCTGGTAGGCCAGATACACACCTGAACTCCCAGCACTCTGGAGAGCTGAGGGAGAAGAGGTGCATGTTTGAGCTCAGTCTGGGTAATTTAATGACTTGGAAAGATAGTCTGAAAAGGAGGGGTGGAGGTGGGTTGTAGTTAGGTGCAAAAAAAAAAAAATGCCCTAGATAGAATCCTTAGTATGCCAAAAAAAAAAGTATGCTGATGATTTATATGAATTGTCTATTGTCTTATGTAATCACATTTCTACAGAGCTCTTCAAAGTCAAGATGCTCAATGAATCTCGCGTCTTCTTTACAATGGGCCACCATTAATGCTATCTTCCTAAAGCTTAACTGCCTCACTGTCACTAGACTAATGAGTAATCTCAAGGTTTTCCTTGTCAAAGTCATTGCATCTGCACGGAATGTGCAAGGATCTGGGGCCCATCCCCAGTGTCAGAAGAAAAGTCGCCAGATTTAGCCCTCATGGGACAACAGACACTTCAAATCAAATCCACCATTTGGCATCAAGTTTTGGCCACTTCATAATAACAGAAGGAAATCCCGGGCCTCTTAGAATTCAGGAAAATTCAAAATTGAAAGACATACTCTAGCTGACTCTGCTTTTCTTAAAAGGCTCTGGCAGTGGCCAAATTTAAAGAAGCTAGAATGCTAGAATAAATATAGAAAATTGATTTAAGTTTTTCATTTAATAAAAAGCATCTCTAGATTTAACAAAGCAGAAAGCCTACATATAGGTCATACAAACAGAAAACACACATACACAAATGCACATTCACATATACACACACATGCACAGGCACATGCAGAGAATAGATTTTAGCAATTTTATAACACGCACAACACTATGAAATTTCATTTGATCGTGTATTTTACCAATGATTTTATAAAAACAGCTTCATAGGTGATAGCATTAAAAATCTTATGTCCTGAGCTATTCAAGATTTGGCAGGGCAGCGGACTTTTGTTAGGGTGGTAAATAAAGCCTATAACCTAACAATAAGAGATCTAGTCTTTATTGTGAACTTCATTCTGATTTGAAGTGAGAACCAAGTTTATATCATCTTGATGTATATAAGTAAAGATCATCCTTTTAAGGGTGGACCCTCCTTGATGTCAAATTTTAGGGTGGATAAGAAAAACCACACAATTATTTAGAAGAAATAGTTTCAAAATTCTTGGGAGTTGTGTGATATCATTTAAAAGAGGTTGCTACTAAATCTTTATTATTCTCGTGCCAATTCTATCTGTTTGCATGGACAGTTCTAATTGGGCAAAGGCCAGATGTGATAAAGCCACATCATCCCCAGCACTGTCCGCAATTACTCAGTATTGCCAGCTGAGCACCAGTTTGTTAGACCAAATTGTCCAACAAACAAAGCTCATGAGAAGCTGTGGTTATACATCCCCAACTGTCCTTTTAAAACTGGAAATTTCCGAAGCTCTTTCAGAGTCTGAAAATGCCTAATAGCAGATTTTGCCTGCTCAAATTAGCGTCCAAATTGAGAAAAATTTGTCCTATAATTGGTGGGGGCAATTTTCATTCCCAGAAGAAAAAACTAATTTTATGTTTATATTAATAAGATATTTTGAGGCACTAGTCATTTGAAATTCAGTGGAAGTTAATTCCCCAGAAAGATAGGGTTAGTTAACTAATTTATAGTTTTCAACTTGGGTTAACAGATGCCGCACTCATGTTTACAACCAACATATAGGAAGCAATAGAGACGAGAGGTTCAATGGGTTCCCAAACTCATATGTTCACAAATAGAGCGAAGGCCACAGCCTCATGGTCACTTCTGCTTAGGCAGTAGTTCTCAACTGGTGGCAGTTTTAACACCCAGGGAACACTGGCCAGTGCCTAAAGACAATGTTAGCTGTTAAACAAGGAAGAAAGTACTACATGTCTCCAGAAGACGGAGGCTGGAGGTGCTGTTGAATTCCCCAAATGCACAAAACAAGTCCCTACAAAGTAGTGCAGGCTGAGAACCTCTGAGAATGTTTATATAGACACATTGAACTGTGTCTCTCGTGTGACTCGTGCACATTTATGTAAAGATGATCACGAGAGAATAAAATACCTGCCTACATTATTTATAACATTTGCTTTCAACGAAATCAAGGACAGTAGGGCTGAAGATTTAGCTCAGTGGTTCCGGCACCTGCCTAGCAAGAGCAAGGTCCTGAGTTTGATCCTAGTAACCCCATATAACAATACCAGGCATGGTGACTCATGCCCATGAATAATCAGTACCACATACCGCAATGCTGGGCATGGTGGTTCCCACCTGTAATCCCAGCACTCAGGAGGCAGAAGCAGGAGGATTGCTGTGAGTTTAAGGCTTGCCTGGGCTACACAATGAGCTCAGGGCCAGCCTGAACTACAAAGAAAGACCCTGTCTCAAAAAAAAAAAAATTCAAGGTAGTAAAAACAGCTAACCTTAGATTTTTCCTATGACTCCTCTTTCATGTCTACTTCAGTTGCAATGTCAACACATCTTGGTAGCTCCGCCTTCACACTATGTCCCCAGACTGGCTCTCTCTCTTGCCACTGCTATCCCCTTTCTCCAGCTGTCATCATCTTTACTACTACAGTAGCATTCTGAGTGATGTGTCTTCTCTCCGTGGATTAACTCTGTTTCCTCCTCAACACCTATAATAATCTCAATAATGTACACCTGACCACGTCATTTTCTGTTGTAAAGCTGGATTGTCCACTGGGACCAACACTATAGTCCAGTGTGTCATGGAAACCGATTTTGGGTTGTTACAATAAATGGAATATTATAGTTTTACTACCTGGGAGGAAAGGAAGCTAATTGTTGTGCACAGTGAGGAACTATGACAAACTAACTTGTCCTAGCTCTTTAGCATGGCTGACAGAATGCCATGAGCTACTTTGTCATCCATTTGCCGGTGGGCTTTCGTCATTGACTTAGAGATCCTAGAACCTGTCAGTCATGTCTCATCCTCACAGACTGGAGCTATTTGATCCCTGCTTGAAAAACCCTTTACCAAATATGCATGTTTTCCTCCTTCACTTCATTCACGCCTAACCAAAGTTGTCATCTCATTGCAGAACCGTTAGCAGACAATAGGAGCTAAATTATGTCCCCTTCATTAAGGAGAGGGGTCATTCTTCTAAAACTTAATTTCATTTTGCAATCTCTGGTATTACAGCATAGTCTTCATTTATTGGTGCATTCTGTTTACTGCTTGCCTCTATATTCCACAGGACGCTTTAAGCAGGCAGGGCCTTTGATTGCCTCATAGTTACAGAACCATTACTGGCACAGAAGTTATTAGATTCATATGTAAAGAATAAACAAATGAATATATCTCTTCACTTAGAAAAAAATTCACTGGAAATTGACTGTGGGCAGAGTAGAGAAGAAAACCATAACTTCTTTAAATTAATGACTGTACATTTTAAACGCCTCATATTAAAAAGAAAAACCATAGTCACCAAGGACTGCTTCCTGCAATACACTGAAGAAGTCTTTTTTAATTGTTATTTTAATTATTTGGTGAGCATCTTTTTGTAGACTAGGTATTACACATAAGTCTTCTTTCTCAAATATTTCAGGAATCATAGGCAAATGGGAACACATTCAATTTGTTTATTTATATGACTTAGAGTTAATAGTCTTGTTAAAAGATACAGAATTTTACAGTCAATTTTGTGCTAACAATATGAGATGTGTAAATTCAACAGAAGTAGAGAGGAAAGGAAAATTCCTCCCTATTAATTTTGATGTGAACTTGGTGCCTGATAAAACTTTCATTGCCTTAGGGTCCAGTTTCAGGCCAAGGAGACAGACTTCTCCCAGAGAAAAGTTAGAACAGGCAGGCTTCCCACAGTCCTTTGATCAGCAAACAGAACATGGTGTCATCTTTGTCTGAGAGCTTCTGAGCCATCGTTGTCCCCTGGCTCTGACTCTGTCTCCCTGAAGGAGAGACACAGAGAAGAGTGCACAGCATGCTGTTGCAAACAAGGGAAGCCCTACTCATCACTGCTGGAATTTGTGGGCCGCTTGTCAAGTGCCACAGACCCAGAGTCTTACATGAATGTCTTTGTAAAAGTGGTTTCTTAAGGGTTATTCTCAAGAGGGGAGTACAGGGAGATGGATAAGGCAGGGACAGAAATCTAAGCTAAGATCTTAACTGGAATCCACCTTCAGCCTAACCCATGCGAGCTCTAACACACGATGTGTACCGATGTGTACCACTGACCTGGTTCTGCTAAAGGCAAAAGAGCCACCTTTTCCTAACTGCTTTGTCAATCAGCTCATGACCTTTGACCTCCCCAAGGGGCGCTCCAATCCTGTGGAAGACAATTCTCCAGGAAAGGGAGAATTTAGTAAGAAGTACTCATATCATCCTTGGGGGTGGGAGTGTGCTACTGTCCTAAGAAAGGGTTTTGTATGTGGCACCAATAGCAATTACCTCATATTTGCTACTGTCCCCAAAATTTGCGAATCATAGATACAATTAAGATTCTTTAATGTCCCAAAGTACCTTTTCTAAGTATCACTGCTTGGCACAGCATTATTCATGGTGGCCTTGAGAATCATGTCTGGCATCCTGAGTTTCTTCTAAGGGAATTCTGCTAATGTAAGGCAATCTCCATATAGTATTTCCAATGCCAAATAACATCTCTCCTTGAAATGCCACGGGGCATTTTACAAAGAGCCATTAACAAGTCTCAGGAAACAGCAGATGAGGTTAAGAATAAATGTAAAACAGCTGATGTAAAGATTTTAAAAAGTCCATTTTATTAGCAACTTTGAATAACAATTAAATGAAGCCTTTTCAGCAAATCCTTTAGAAATCTTATTTGCCTGTATATTCTTTTCATTTATTTTTATTTAAATCCCTGATGCAACATGGCTTCTCAACCTCAGCACTATCTGCATTTGGGGCCAGGTAATTTGGAGCTGTTGCAGCTTGTTAGCAAGATGCCCAGCTCTCCCCTCAGCGGCCGGTGACCTGCTCCCCCCTCTTCTCATCCTCGGGTTGTCACGTGTCCCTGGAGGGCGGACGCCGGGGTTGGAAACACTGGCCACACTGAAGCAACCCAGCCCCATCTGTGTTCTGTCCCAAAGCACAAATGGCAAGGCCACTGTACAAATGTCTGCAGCAAGCTTCAGAGTTATTCTAAGCCGCGGTTTTCTCCTTTGTGAACTGCAAGTGAAACCTACCATACAAAACGGTCCTGGTGATTTAAAGAGGTATCAACATAGCACAGAACCTGGCACATTGGCTTAATTTCATTTGTTCCTTGTCTTCTGTACTAAAATCCTTTCAAAAGTGGTTTGTGTTCTAATCGAAGAGTGATTATAAAGAACCATTTTAGACAGATTAGTACATGGCACGTGGTTTAACTTTAAAGGGCTATTATTAATGGGAAAATCCTTTCAATTAAAAAAGATTTGACTTCTACCAATACCTTTCTAATTCTTACTTAATATCCTTTGAGGAAGTTATATTGAACATCTAAAATAATGAATGTTCTCTTAATTCTTAAATATGTACTGGATTGTGTTTTAAGCACTTTTTATGGGTGATTTCTTGAACGGGTCCTGCTAACTCAATTTACAGATGAGAAAAAAAGAGGCAAGGAGAGGTTGAATAATTTATCCAAAACAAGAGAAAACTTGGGGTTGGAATTTATGGCAAAGGAGGTCTCTGGAAAGAGAAAGGCTATGTTGGGGTCTACAAAGAGCTTGGTTAGAGAACTAGAAAACAATAGAAGCAAAGAGTTGACAGATCCTCCTGTAATTCTAACTTTAGAGGAAGCATGGAAGAGTTGCAATCGCCTCTCTGCAACTTCATATGCCATTTGTAGTTCCAATTGATACAGGAAAAATGAGATAAATTTATAAAATTTTCCTAAGAAACCTTTAGCTTGATGATTTTCTAAAAATAACAAATATTAAATGTTCAAAAATATTTGTCTGTTGGTTATCCAACACTGTTAACACTGAGATTTTACCCTCCTAAAAACTTCTTGATACTAAACCAATGCTCATCACCATGAAATGATAGGTTCATGACCTTGAATTGTAAAAGTTTCCTTTTAACCTGGGTCAGCTCTCTTCATTTGCATCCTTCATGTACTTCTTGCTATTTCTCCTTTAAAAAAAAATCTAGACTAAATATCAGCAGACATTTTCTGTGTAGGGCCAGGTGGGAAATGTATTACGCTTTGTGGACTACAGGTCCTCTGTTACAGCTACTTATTTCTGGCACTAGAATTTAAAAGCAGTCATAGACAACACGTGGAAGCAAACTGATACAGTCGTGTCCAATAACATTCTATTTATGAAAACGTGATGAGCCAGGTGGGCCACAGCTCTCCAGTCTGCTCAGTCTTGTTTTCTCTGTCCACTTATTCTATATTAATTGCTATACTTTTAATCTAGCACATTGCCTGCAATTAGATTATATCACTGCCAAGTAAGTGATGCATTCTTTTTGGCCTTATGATCCAAATGGTTGGCTTTTGAGAAATGGCTGTCCAGTGGTGGATGTCAGATAAATAGTTCTTACAAAAATGGGGGGCACAATTAATGCTCTAGTTAGGTTCACAGATTTCATACTCAGTGAAGATGGATTATACTTACAGGAAATATTTCTGAAATGTGGTGCCTAGAAAAGGTGGTAAAATCAAGTAACTATTTAGTGACAGACCCAAGAGCAGGACCAAGTTCCTGAGCTGCATCCTGTCCTCTTCACTTCACTATTTTGCCCCTTGTCCTCTGTTTCTTTTTCTGTTGTAGCTTGAATAGAACATTTGTATTCACCCTGTACCTCAGTTTAATGGGAAATAGTGCCGATGTCAAGATTTCTTGGATAAAGGGTTTCTTCACCTAGTGGTGGCTAAACAGAAGGAATAATAATTCAATAACAAAATCCATTGGCTATTTCTTAAATCTCATTTTCCTTGACCAACATTCTTCTTGTGATCTTTTATGTACAACCATTCTCTTCCTTCAAAATATTTCCTACCCTGATGTTTCCAGGTTACTCTTCTTTCCATTCTAGCTCATTCTTCATTTCTTTTATTCTATCAAGCTTTCCAAGTTTGTACAGAATTAAATTTTCTAAGAATAAAGGTTCTGTACTTTTCCTCACTCTGATCCACTATCTGTACAAAACTGAGTGACATTCTTTACTCCTCTGCCTCTCCCCTTTCTCATGTAGAAAATGGGAAAGATAGTTTGAGTTTCATCATAGCTTTGTTGTGAGGATAAACTGTAGGAAGAGCTCAGCACATAGTCCAATATATATGCTCAATAAATGGCATGACCAATATCATTATTACGATCAGCATCAACATCATTACTATCATCCTCAGAATTTCATCATTCCAGCAGAAGTTCTCCAAAATGAAAAACTAGACTTCGGTCATTTATTTCAGTTATATTAATTCAATAGAAGCAGACAATTATGGAGTGTCTGCCACATCCAAGTTAATACAAAGAGAGACAGTTGAATCTAACCTAGGCATAAAAAACATTGTATATTGATATCTGCACTTTAAAGCAAGCTGTCATGATGCTTATAAATGAAAGGAGGAAGGAAAGAAGGAAGACAGGAAAGAAAGAAGAAAATAAATTCTAATAAAACTGGGGGGGGGATGGAGATTTAGCTCAGTAGTTCTGGCACCTGCCTCGCAAGCGCAAGGTCCTGAGTTCAATCCCAGTAACCACATACAATGCTGGGTATGGTGATTCATGCCCACCAGCAATCAATACCACATACCAGAGTGCTGGGCGTGGTGGCTCACACCTGTAATCCCAGCACTTGGGAGACAGAGACAGGAGGATTGCTGAGTTCGAGGCTTGCCTGGGCTATATAGTGAGCTTAGGGCCAGCCTGAACTACAAAGTGAGACCCTGTCCCCACCCACCGCCCCAAAAAAACTGTGGGAGTTATTATTGGTCTTGAGGAAAAGGCGCCATAAGAAGTAGTTATGAGGATAAACTGTTTTAGAACCATCACGAGGATGGATGAAGCTGACAGTTTAGAAAGTGACTGCTTTGTCTGTTGCGGCTGGAGAGCGGTGTGCAGGATGGGGAAGAGCTGGGAGAAATATGTTCTACTGGTGAGGCAGGATGGGGTAAAAGTGTTGTGTTTATTCTGAATCCATCCATTAATCCTCATCTCTATTGCTATGGCCCCAGCCCAGGATGGCACCATTACTCACAGGGCAGTGTAAAGCTCTCTCTAGGTCCTTCCTGCTTTCCCTTTGGCCTGTATGTCCTTGACTCAAAATCTCTTCCACACAGTGATCAAAGTAGAAGTCACATGACATTACACACAAACTTCCTTCAGTTGTTTTCCAAGCCCCTTTCTCTGGCCTGTCAGGCTTTACACTTCATGAAACGCATTCCTCCTCTTAGTCATAATGGCCTACTTATGTCCACTGAACAAGTCAAATTATCACCAGCTTTAAGCTTTTTACTGTTTCTATTCCTTACTCTACCTTCTTGTCTTTTGCTTTGGATGTTGACCTTTTCATCTCAACACATGTATCTAGTCTTCAGAAAAGAAGTATACCCCAGGCCCTGTGCAAAAGGGACTACCCTACTTCGCTCTACGCAGTCCAGTGGACAGAACTATGAGCCAAGGGATAAGTGCCTATCAATATCACTGCAGCATTCTTGCACCTCTGCAGAGAAGACCCAGTGGTCTTCAGTGTGACCTGAAATCCCGTCACCCACAGCAGACCCCCATCCACCATGCACCTTCTACTGGCCGCCTTCTCCCCATGGCAGTTCCTGGCCCTCCTCTTGCTTCTGGTATCAAAAACGAATCACTTGGCGGGCCAGAGTTTTAGCTCAGTGGTCCCAGCGCCTGCCTAGCAAGCACAAGGTCCCTGGTTCTATCCCTGGTAGCCACGTAAAACAATGCCAGGCATGATGACTCACACCCACCAGCAATCAGTACCATATACCACAGTGCGGGGCATGCTGGCTCATGCCTGTTATCCTACAAAGTGAGACCTGTCTCAAAGAAAAAAAAAGGAAAGAAAAGAAACAGAATCACTTATCTTCAAATATGTTTTCTGAGAGATTTGCCTACCACAGCCAAAGTAAATGGAAAGGGTTACAATCTGGCCATAGGTATTTCTTTTTCTTCTTATTTTTTTCTTTATTGAGTTTATTGGTACAGTTTGGGAATATATTATGATCACACTCCTCATTTAGAATGTGTACTTGTACACAGTATATCTTGCTTCCCATTTTTCCCTTCCTCTCTCTTCAACCTCTCTATATCATAAGCTTTGCTTCCATTTTTTTCCTTTTTACCATCAATTTTTGCTTTCCCCTACTCCCCTACCTTAGTTCCCCTTCCTCTCTGAAGATTTCCTTCCTATTTCACAGTACCTACCATACATTTTGGGCCATAGGAATTTCTATAGAATGGTAGAGGGAAGGTTTAAGATATTTACAGAGAACCCATAAGGAACAGGTGGACCACTTCACTCTTGCCTCAGCACAGAACTACAGTCACCTACTTCCGCTGGGCAGGCCTGCACGCATTGATGCTCGCCACAGCGTCCTTGTCCTCTCTCTCCAGCACGGGTATCTCTGGCCTCGAGAGCATGTTCTGCCCGCAAACTGAATAACCCAAGGCTGAGGTAGAGCAACTATCCCCAAAGCGGCTCTCAACCAAGGATACGTGACCACTTTGTGAGTGCGTGAACAGGCTCCTCGTTTCTTGGAGAAGCAACTCTCAGGCATGCCTCCCTGGTTTCCTACAGATCCCTGGTAGAATTGCCCCAGGCGCCCCTAGCTGCCCACTGACCATTCACATACTTTGTGACCTGCTCCTGCCTGAGTTCCTGCAGGGCCCCCGGAGACCACCCACCACCACTGAACCAGCCTATCTCCCGGGCTTTGTTGCCAGGCTGGTGTTGGAGAGACACTAACACAGGATAATATATGTATATACATTTCATTTGATGCTAACAATAAGCAACTGAGTCAGATAACATAATAATTTTTATTTACCCTAGGTGCTTTATACATATGAATGGATTTAATACTCCCATTGCTGTAATAATCAAGGTACTAAATTTATTCCTATTTGTAAGCAAGGGAAGCAATACAGAAAAATATTAACAGTCATGCCCATGGCTCCACATCTGCACAACTTATTACTAGAGAAGCCAGGATTATGGATGGGGCATCTGGCACTAGAGCCAGCACTATTTTTCATACAAGGAATCAAAGCTTATAAAGGTTAATTAACTTGCCAAAGGCTTCATGGATGGCAAGTGACAAGGCTGAGATCAGAACCTGTGCGTGTCTGTAGTCAGAGCAAGTTCCTGCTCTAATTAGCCAAGTTTGTGCAGGATGGCCCTGAAGAAATGGCTTCATTCTTCTGCTAGGCTCTCCAGGTTAGGCCCGGACATGTTTCTGTAGCCCTATTTGTTGGTAGCTCAGTTCACTCCAACACACAGTCCTGAAGCGAGCGGAAAAGAAGCCCTAGTGGTAGCGAGTAGGCACAGTCCTCCTATGGCCTGTGTAGCCCAGAGCTGTCGGTGCTTTTCCACAGGGATGTTCTTCAATGTGCAAAACTGTCTAACAAGGAAAACAAGGAATGTCCATGTTCGATCTATGATCCTAAGAGAATATCTGGTGCTTCATGCACTTACAGTTTTTACCAAAAAAAGAAGAAACGTAATAAAATGGATCAGAAACTGGTTTTTAGAATTCTCTATGTCAATAGCTGCATCTGTAAGAAGAACACACTCAAGAGTCAGCACATGTGTCAGATGTCTGGTTTAAGGCAGACCCATGTCACTTCTTAA
Organism: Thryonomys swinderianus; assembly: GCA_004025085.1. NCBI lineage: Eukaryota > Metazoa > Chordata > Mammalia > Rodentia > Thryonomyidae > Thryonomys > Thryonomys swinderianus. Next base: position 56,203 of record PVIC010004150.1, read on the forward strand.
CTACATGCATTCAGGAACGGTGGCACCACTCGAAGATGGACATTTCACAACGTGATGATAATAATAGTCCAGGCTCTTCTAGACTAAAATGAGGATCAAAACAGAGCATGGCATAAAAAAGACTCTCCGAATATTAAATGCTATATCCCACTAATGACATTGAAACATTGCAAAGCAGGTAATTCTGCCAGTACATATTAATTAACGTAATAAATATTTGCTGAAAATATTCAATAAAATGTTTGCTGGACATTGGCATGGGTTCTAAGGACACAGAATAGACTAAATTCTTGTCACATATGCAAATTTAAATAAAATAAGTAGGCTATTTAGTGTGGTACCGGATGATAAGTACTCAGCGGGGAAAGAAGGCAAGGAAGGAAAAAGAGGCACCGGGGAAAGAGATGCACATTAGAGACAGTGGTTAGGAAAGGCAGCACTAAACAGCTGGCATTTGTATACACACTGGCAGAGGTGATCAATTCAAAATGGATTTAAGTCTTAAACATAAAACCTGAAACTGTAAAATGACCTGGAAGGGAACATGAGGAAGACGCCTACTGACTCTTAGCATGGCGATGAATTTTCATATATAACACCAAAAGCACAAGCGACGAAAGTCAGCATAGATAAGCGGGACACTATAAAACTAGATGCTTTTGTTCAACAAAAGATGCAACACAGTGAAGAGATAACCTACGAAACAGAGGACGACTATAATCTGGAACTTACACAAGTCAATAGAAAGCAAATCAAGAAAAGACCAGAACATAAAATAACCTCTATAAAAAGGACTGAATAAACATTTTCCAGAAGAAAAATGTCTAAGAGATACATAAAAGTTGTTTAATACTATTAGTCACTAGGAAAATGCAAATTGAAATTACAAACTGGTATCACCTCCTACCCGCTGGGGTGTCTAGTATGAAAGAGTAACACACACACACACACACACACACACGCATTAGAAAGGAAGTGCAGTAAGGTAGCCATTGTATATTGTTGGCAGGGATGTATATTGAGATCATCCTTATAGAAAAGAGAATTCTTTAATAAAAACTCAAACCAATTATATGATCCAGTAGTCCTCTTGATGGATATACATTCAAAGGAAAGGAACAGTATTTGAAAGAAGTATCCATACTCTTGTGTTCAGTGTCTCCTCGTCACCATAGCCAGGATACGGAAACCACCCCCATATGCATGAACAGATGGAAAAATAAACACACACATCCATATACCATGAAATATTATTCAGTCTTTAAAATGAAGGTTTTTTTTTTTTTTTTTTGCCATTCGTAACAACATGGATGAACCTAGAAGGCATTATGCTAAGTGAAATAAGCCAGACATGGAAAGATAAATAGAGCATAATCTTCCTTATGTGAAGAATCTAAAACATGGGAACCACAGGTAAGGAGCAGGATGGTGGTTTCCAGAGGCTGAGGGATGGAGAGAGAGTGGTTGTGTGTGTCCGAAGTATCATCTTACAGGTACACGATTAATGAGGTCTGGAGATCTAGGGCACAGTGTGAAGATTGCATTAATGAAATTTATACTTCAAGTTTGCTAAAAGAGCAAGCCTTATATGTTCTCATCAAGGAAGGTAAAAGTATGAGGTGATGGATAGGTTAATTAACTTGATTGGGGAAATCATTTCACAATGTATTCATACATCAAAACATGATGATAAATTTATACAGTGTTCGCTTGTCAGTCACACCTCAGTAAAGCTGAGAAAGAATGACTTGAAGGGGTAACAGTGGGGACCATGAAGGGATCTCCTAAAATGTCTGACTCTCTGGGAAGTACTGCCCTAGTGACCAGCTTCACCTTACCACGGCCTCCTAAACTGCCCCATATGGCTCTTTGCAAAGATGAAAGTGATTTTAGCTGACCCTGCTCCCAAGCACATTTCTGTAAACTACACATAATCTAATAAATGATCATATCTGGATCACCAGTCTGAGGAACCTGGGAAAACAGCCCAAAATGTTTGCATGAAATTAGCAACTTCAAAGAATCGTGCTGCAAATCCAACAACCATGGCAGACTCTTGAATTGCTGTTAGGGCTCTAATCGCGAGGCCGCGCATGGGCAAGGAGAACGTGGAGCCGGTGGACCCTCGCACTGCCGTCCGCACAGGGAAGCTCTACTTTCCGCAAGCTGCTTCCCGCGGGGAGACATTCCGCAGTATCTCTGGTGCTTTAGAAGTGTGACTAGTTCAGCAGCACCCTCAGCAGCTCAGATCCTTGGTAAATTCAGTAGCAACCAGCACCTAACCCATACCTCCAGTAGCACAGAAGCTCTGAGTGGTCAGCAGCGACTGTCTCGATGGAACTGGCCCGAAGACAGCCAAGAGCATGTTTGAGTTACCAGAGGGCCAATTAGAAGGGATGTTTGTCAGATCTAAAGTTCTGCATAGTTTGCATTTTACGTACAGATATGGCAAAAGCCATAAAACTGACCAGAAATTCCAGGCAACACATTTGGCATGAGTTTTACTTAATGAGCGTTAGGTTGCTTAAGACACTGAGGATATAGCCTAACAGGTGAAGTGAGAGGCTCAGAGACATAGTAAAAAGAGCAGGGTTCTATTCTCATGCATGTCTGTCTAGGGGCCTGTCTGAACAGGTGTTTACATTCTCTGAGATTCAGTGTTTGTTTCTGTGTAATAAGAATTTGTGTCGTCATAACTAGTGAAGATTTTCTTGAAGCCATCCTTAAAGGAGAGAAGTTGCTATTGAAGTCTCTACAAGACAGCTCACCAGGGTTTGAGCTGTTATACAAATCACTTCCCAGTCCTGCTAGCAAGCTAAGCATCTCTCCATGGACACTTATCTTAATATACAGGTAAGTCAGGCCACAGAGTCTTTCTATATCACCAGCCAGCTCCAATTTTTCATTAGTTTTTAAATTTTTTTTTTTGAGACAGGGTCTCGCTTTATAGTTCAGGCTGGCCCTGAGCTCACTATGTAGCCCAGGCAAGCCTTGAACTCAGCAATCCTCCTGTCTCTGCCTCCTGAGTGCTGGGATTACAGGCCTGAGCCACCACGCCTGGCACTGTGTTATGTGGTATTGATGGCTGGTGGGCACGAGTCATCACACCCAGTATTCTATGTGGTTACTGGGGATCGAACTCAGGACCTTGCCCTTGCGAGGCAGGTGCCAGAACCACTGAGCTAACCCTCCGGCCCTATTCTTTCTTTTCTATAAAAACTTTTAAAATCTTTTCTTCTGACTTTTTTGAAATGTGTAATAATAAATAGTCACCATATTGGGTCATAGCCAAAAGGGTTTCTTGTTCCTTTACACCTGAATTTTAGTACCTTTTGTCAGTCTCACTCCATCCCTCTCCTCTGTCCTCCACAGCCTCTGGTAATGGCCATTCTATTCTCAACTTCGAAGAAATCAACATTATTAAATTCCATATACTAGCGAGACCATGGAGCACATGTCTTCTTGTGCCTGAATTATGTCAGTTCCTTCTGTGTCGCTGCTAATGATGGGATTTTATTACTTTTTATGGCTGTATAGTATTCCATTGCATATGTGTACCGCATTTTCTATGAACATCAGAGTACAGATGTCTCATTGGCACTCTGACTTCACTTCTTTCAAACATAGATCCAGTAGTGGGAATGCTGGATCAAGTGACAGCTTATTTTTAATTCTTTAGAGACTTCTATACTGCTTTTTAGACTGGCTTTGTCATGGTTATTTGATTCTTCTTGCAAATATATATATTTTTTTGAGACAGGGTCTCACTTTGCAGTTCAGGCTGGCCCTGAGCTCACTATGTAGCCCAGGCAAGCCTCGAACTCAGCAATCCTCCTGTCTCTGCCTCCCAAGTGCTGGGATTACAGGCGTGAGCCATCATGCCCGGTGCAAATACGTTTCTTTATACTGCTTCAATTAAGACGAGCTTTATATTAAAGACAGATAAGAGATGTTTTTCTTTAAATATTTGCATTTATATTGTGTATTTCTACAGACAAGGATTAAATTAGCACTGGACTCTGTGGTAACACAATATTGAGTGTGTCCACATGCATTTGTCCATTTTTTATATCTCTATGAGATGAGGATTGTAAAATGGTTTGAAGTTGATATTTTGAAATGAATAATTAGGCTCAGAGAGGTCTGGAGCAGCTAGAGGCCTCACAACTACAAAGTGGTAATGACTGTCCCCTTCAGTCTATTTCACCTCTCTGTGCTAGTCAACAAAGCAGTATTTCATAGGCAACAATTCAAGTTACCCTAACATATTGAAGTATAAAAAATAAATCCATGATCTTACCCTGCTTCTGAGATTCAGGAATCCAAGAACATTTTAAGTGAATAATTCTGCATCAGGATCAGTCTCAAAGTTTCCGGTGAAATTGTGCCCGAGGCCATGTACTACTGGGCTTGAGGATCTGATGTCAGGACGCTGCCTCCCTCACACCTAGGCCTGCCCTGTGGGTTGTTCCCAGGGAGGCGCTGGCATCCCTCTGAGACGATGATAGGGAGAAAAGAAAGGAAGGAGACAGGTGGAAAGGATGGAGGAGGGAGAGAAATAGAGAATCTTATTAGTTCAGCTTCTCTGGAGACCTCTGACTAAGGCGCTGAGAGGAGAAATGCATTTCCAGCCTGGACAGACTCACTCACAGATTTCGTACTATTTTTCTCATAACATGGCAGGACATTATCTAGCTTGGGAACTGAGAAAACCCAATGGGGAAAGGAGAGGAAGAAATGAACCATAAATGTTGGAATTGTTCCACAGCACCGACGAATACTAGACTCCCGCTGTTCCTCACATAGATCTGTAACCACGATTGCTCTTGTCCCCTTTAAAAATACCAGTTGGAGCCTAGAGTATTTCTAAGACAGCACTGTGGCATCTTCATTTTTAAACATGAATGAGCTACACGAATGATGACCGTGTGGACCAAATCACTAGACCGGGAGACTCAGAGCAAAGAGGGGGGCAGCTTCGCCCGGACTTCTTCTCTCGCTCAGTCCTCTGGCAAGCACGCAGGCAAGCTTTTGTTTGAAAGTGCCCATTTGGGAGGGCTGGTGTGAAAATATATAAAATGTAGGCCTTGCATTCTAGAAATTTTGTAATGTAGATGGATTGGCATTGATTTAATACTGAGATAGCCTCGGTAATTTATCCATTCATTCACCAAATATTTGCTGTCTTGGGCCTCGGTGCAGGAAACATGAATAAAATGTTGTTTATCTTCCAGGGCCCACACACTCGGGTCGGGGAGTCGGACTGAGACTGGGCTGGCTTCGGACTAATATCAAGAGAAAGAGAAAAGACCTTGTCTCCCGCAGCTTCCGGCTGAGCAGACGGTGGAGGTGGGGGGCTGAAAGCCTGTGTGGGGTCAGTCTTCGCTTCCTCTCTGTTTCTTCCCTTCCCTGCTTCCCCGTTTCGGGAGGCTCAGAGCCGGTGGCAGGAAAGAGACGTCGCTGCAGGGAGCGCGTGCCACGCAGGCAGAGAGTGGCTGTGCGGAGGGCAGAGAGGGAGCTCTTAGGTGGAGCCAGAGGAGTGAAATCGATTGCTCTAGCGTGTGGCTACCGTGTGGTACCATGCTAGGCATGCTATCCTGCCATGGATCTTTAACCCAGTCTCCGGAGGAAGCTATTGTGAGTCCCATTTTAAAATAAGTGAAGAGATACTCGGAGCAGTGACAGTTTCTCAGAGTGCATATTCGTAACGGGAGGAGGTGGGCTTTGAGCTCAGATCAGACGTTCCTAACTCCTGGGATGGGGGCGTCAGAACTAAGTGACATTTCAGAGCAGGAATGGAGGAGGAAACAAAACTCCTTCCGGTGTGGTGGCCCTTGAGTTGAATATAAAATGGAAGAAGAGATTCTGGATGTAGAAAAGGCAGACAGGTCACTGGAGCACGATATACGGAAGGTTATGATGACACAAAAGTCATGAGCCTCCTGGGGAAATACGCCAGAGTCCGAGGCGCTCACGTGGGGGTGTGATAAGAGACACAGCCACACTCAGACACACCCAAGAAAGGGCTTTTGTCCCCTTAACCAGGTAAAACCACAGGGGCTGCATTTGGGGGCTGGGGTGGGCGAGGCTGAGAGGAAGCGGCCACAGCACTATGCTGCCTTCCGAGCGGGTGGCGCAACCCCAGTAGCCTGGTACCCAGGACGTGTTCTCGGCTCTAACGACTCTTAGTGCCCAGCTCTCCAGTCTGACGGTGGGAAAAGCAGCAGAGATAAACCAGGGAGGAACTGAAGCCTGGGTGCCAGCTTGATGGACCCCAAAGCCAAGGACACCTGGCTACTCCAGAAACGAGTCTCTTCTGCACCCCTGGAGTGATGCTCGCGATGCCCCCGAGCAGGACCAGTCTGGACACAGCCACTCTAAGGAGAATATTTTTCTGAATTATAGTTCATGAAGATATCGAGTCTAGGATTTGTTGTTAATGATCCTATTATTTGCCTGCATCCTCTTAGATGAGAAACAATCCTCAGACAGCTGGCTTCTCATTTTCAGAGTTCATTACATCGAGGAACCCAAGCGGCTTGCTATTTTCAGAGGCGATATGAATCCAAAACAACAAACCCTAACTCCTTCCTTGTGCAGGCAGATACAGTATTGCAGAGAAAAGCACTGGTTCTTGAATCAACATTTCCAACAGCTCTTAGAATTAAATAGTCATGTGATATTGGAAAAAAAAAATGCTTATCCTCTCTGAGCTTCAGTTTCCTGAAAGTAAGCCTTCCTTTTTAAAAGACAGGCAAGCTATTCCAGGGTAGATATGTGTAAAAACGAGATATGCAAATGAAAGTCACTGCAATTCTAAAACGGTGAGTGAGCATTCAGGCTGCTGAGAGGTACTGAAGTCATCTGGGTTGCGGGGGGAATGAGATTCTCCTCTCACGTTTGCTCTGGTGTCCAGCAGCAGTGACATTAGCCGAACACTCCTCCGTGCCCTGTGCTTTTACATCTCCTCGACTACAACAGTTGCTTTTGCCCAGGGACAGGAATACTGTCTAGAGATTTTAACATCTCTGCCTTGCAGCCAGAATGGAGCATTATTTCGGGAACTGTTGGTTCTTACCTCAGGCAAACATCTCCGACCCTGTCTGCACCCGCAGGTTAGCACACATTTAAGAGGGTGACGCCCAGGCGCAGTCACATTTAAGTGCAGCTGAAGCCAACAGTACAGATCCAAACGTATGTCTTCACGGCTTCCCCGCGGCTGGCACGGTTGGCTACTGTCCATCTGTGGCTCTGTGGCCTTGACAAAGTTAGTCTCAGTGTCCTTAGATCTGTGATATAAATAGAACCTCGCTCATAATATGGTTATGGTGATTATGTTGAGGTTTTAATAAGGAGTGACACATAAGCACATTAGCTGTCATTAGCATCATGATGGCAGCCTGTACTATATTACAACCTTATTTCACATGGCCCTCAACTCTAGTCATGGAGACAGGAAGGGTATAGACCTGCATGGGTTTCACTTGACATGACCATTTTCATCATAATTGCTATGATTGCCCTGGAATAATGCTAAACATTTTTTCCTGCATAATTTCCTAGAAAATAATTAGTGTGCTATGTGGGTATTTACAACTGAACCCGAGGTCCTTACGCTTTGATATTAGCAAAAGAGGAATCAGGTATATTGCAGCTGGGAAAGAAGTCATTCTTACCCTAAGTCGGAGAGTATATTCCCCTCCTTCTGACACAAATTGTGGGATCCAGTGAGTCTTCCTCCCCTAGGATCATGCTACCATCAGTAAGTCTCCCAGTAAATTTCAGTCCAAGCGATCCTAAATCTGTCACTTGACTGCCTCTGTTTCTCATGCCACTTTGCTGGGGGGCCTTACATCCCAAGGCTGGGCTTTTCTAAAAAGCCTGACATAGATTAGATTAAGGATCAGTGAATTATGAGCTGTATATAGCATGGACCAATAAAGAATTTAATTTAAAAAAAAAAAGGAATCAGTGAATCCAGGAAGGCCAGCTATCTCAACCAGCAGAAGCAGGAATCAGGCTCCGCAGGAGAGCCACCTGTACGAACAGAAGACTGATGTGCGGCCTGATGGATTTGGGGCCGCTGGCAGGTGAGGAGTCAGAGTCTGCTCACCCAGGCACAGCGAGAAGACACAGCAAGTGTGGGCGCGGT
>PVIC010004151.1:0-64373 GCA_004025085.1 Thryonomys swinderianus
TATGGCAACTCTCGCAAAAAATATGGTAGTGTTGGAAAAATGAAAGATGCAGGCACTGAAGAAATGACTTTTGTTGAGACGGAAATAAGGCTGCAGGTTTCACATTTCTGCTTAGAATCGTAGCCACACTGTGAGATGACCCGGCCTCCCACCCTGACTTCACATCATCGCGGCACCTGCTGAAAGACTGTGTACAGTAGAGGCAGTTACATTCCTCAGCAAAATCTAACATGCAATGGCTTCTGCAAGACTCGCTCTCTGTGTAGGAGGTGACCTGGCTTGTCCTCCTTCTTCCGGAAATCACGCTGCCTTCTGGAGAGCAGCGTGTTGCTTGGGGAAAATCAGAGAGTGCGATTATTTTTCTCTTGGATGTGAACTTTTAAAAACTTTTATGCAAGTAATTTATAAAACATATTACAACAGAAACTCTTAAGCCGCATAGTGTAATGCAGTCTCTATGGATGAAACAAAAGTAATTCTGGGGAATGCAATAGAGTTGGGTCATCCCTGCTAGCGAGGAAAGGAGAAGGTGGGTACAAACAAAAAAGGAGGTGATGATGCAGATTCCACTGGCCACACCACTGCCACATCCACACCAATCAGCTCATCTTAAAGGAAGCAGTTATGAAAGAACGTTGCTTATGTTGTACATATTCAACCCTATTTTCCCACGTGTAAATTTTTACCTTCACATCTTTGCACATGTTAAATATTTTCATAGATATTTTATAAATACAACAAGGTATTGGCCATATCTTTTGAAAGGAACTAGAAGGAAATTTATCCTTGTCCTATAGTGTCAAATTTTGGTAGTTACTTGGATAGTCATAATACTGAGAAAATATATTACTATATGATTAGCTCGTATCTGCTATGGCCACTTCCAGATTGTGTAAGATCTACTTGCAAGTAAAATGAATATGAGTTATTAATAGAGAGTTATTATCTAATATTTCTCAGAGGCTCACATGAGATTTAAAAGGTTATTTACAAGACAACTGTAAGGACACACGCACGTGGAATTTTTGTGGACAAGAAAGGAGAAAAGTCAAGCTGAGCTCACGTTTAAGAAGTGTGTCTTTGCAAATTGGGACACATGGTAGTAAAGTAAGTGGATCAGCCTCCCGATTTGTCTTGGGGGCTTTAGTCACTGGCTTTAACTTTCTGAAGTCCCTGATTTTTACTTTGTTAAGTAATGACTGGTAAATGTTGGTGGGTGTGTTATAAATCTAGTCCATGCTACTTGATGTGTATTTTATTTTCACTGCTCATCGAAGAATCACAGGTTGTAAGAAACTCTAAGAAGCTGTGTAATCAACCTTTCTTCCCATGTTGAAATAAAAACCCCACTTTTTTCCTTCAAAAGTTTTCACAGAAACACAAGCAGAAATTTTCCCTAAGAACATACAAATGATTTGGTGATTTTCAAAACCAATTTTCACACTCCAGTACAGTATTAAACAAAAGCAGTATTTATTTTAATGTGGAATTTGAGCCCTAAGGCTACTCTTCATAAAGAGGGAGTCTTTTTTATCTATATTTTTTAAAAGTGTAAATTTTGGGGGAAAAAAGTCGTATTTCACTTCACATCTTTAACATGAACTCATGTTAAAATCAAATACGGCTTTTAGAATTCATCATTTACATACTAAATTTGATATCACCACATTTATTTCAATTTTCGGAAAGTGTAAGAAAAGCAAACATGTCTCGGCATACAGGTGAAAAGGGAAAAGCTTTTCCATCGTACAAAGATGGCGCTGGGAAGCGTTCCGTGTCCTTTTACAAGGGATGAGAAGAGTCAGCATGTTGCCCTTGCTCCTTAACAGAGAGAAGGTGTCTTGGTTTGATTCCGGTTTTTCTCTGCATCCCTCAACGCCTTCACGGCAGAGCGTAGTGTACCCCACTTTAAATGATAAGAGTTTCAATAGGCACTTTAGTGGAATTAAGAAAAATCTAACACTCTTCCACCGTGATGCCACAGAGCTGTCTTCCTTCTAGGTTGTCATGTCAGTAAATTGTACATAATAGGCCTGAGCTCGTCTCAGTGTGTTTCTGAAAGAAGAAAATAAAACAAAACAAAGCAAGTACCTATTATAGGGTGTATCTTGTGTCGGCAGAATCAACCCAAACTGACAAACTGACAATAGGATAAATAGAGCAACTCACTAGAAACCAGATAATCAAAGGAATCTTGTTCTATAAAGCCTCTGTGTGTGTGTGTGTGTGTGTGTGTGTGTACATGTATAGGAGTTCTGTTTGTGTTTCTTTGTTAAAAACTTCTGCACTCAGCTGTGTCGGCCTGTGCCTGGGCCCTAAGTGACTTTATCAGGGTGATAGCTGTCTTCTTCGCCAAACATCTCCGCCAAGACTTTAAAGCGCGGTCCCCAGTCCGCCAGGTAGTCGTAGTCCTGGTCGGCATCAGTGGTGAGAGAGTCTATGGAGCTAAGCGACTCTGCCACTGACCCGGTGCCTTCGTAGGCGTAAGTGGCCAGCGAGTCGTAGGGCGGTGCGGTGGGGTCCACGTCGTTTTCCTGCAGCCTCTGATGAATGAAATCCCTTATGTCTGCGTTGTCTTCCACCGGTGGTCTCTGACGTGGTAAACCGAGAGAGTCTGGTTTAATATCCCTGCGGATTTTGTTGTCTTCGATCACTTTCGGGTTTCGCAGAGCCCCGATGTCAAAGGCCTGGGTGTCCTCCTCCCCGCCGCCTTCGTCGTCGTAGTGGATGACGTTGTCTCTGATGTCTTCCTTAGAGGTCATCAGGGTGTCCTTTTTCTTCTGCCTTCGCAGAGCTACGTACAGCACAACTATGGCTAAAACAAGATAAAAAAGTAATTTGAGCCCAGAAGGCACATCGCTCATCCTATTTCACTGTGATTTAAGTTTGATCAGTGCTTCTTGAATTGCTATAATACCTAGTACAGTTTTCAAAGTATGCATTTTATAATGTATAATATAATGTGTATACTGATTTTTCTCATTGTCTAAAGTTAGCTTCATTTTGGAACTATAAAAAGAAACTCAGTGGAGTTATTTACACTATCAGTTTTACCCTTATATTTCTACATGTTTTAGAGGATAATGATGTTTTAAATGATGAAAATAGGAAATAATGATTATTCTTACAGTGATTATACATAACTAAAAAAATCAACATAACAAAAATTGGATGTTATAAATTGTAAGTACAACTGAACTATCATTAATAATTTTCCAATTGTATTATTTCTCAATTGAATATTGGCTTTTTTTTTTTTTTGAGACAGGGTCTCGCTTTGTAGTTCAGGCTGGCTCTGAGCTCACTACGTAGTCCAGGCAAGCCTTGAACTCAGTGATCCTCCTGCCTCTGCCTCCTGAGTGCTGGGATGACAGGCAGAGCCACCATGCCCGGCACTGTGGTATGTGGTATGTTCTATTGATTGCTGGTGGGCGTGAGTCTCCATGCCCAGCATTGTATGTGGTTACCGGGGATCAAACTCAGGACCTTGTACTTGCAAGGCAGGCGCCGGAACCACTGAGCTAACCCTCTGGCCCTGGCTATTTGTATTTTTAATGGAATAATCCAAATCTTCTTTGTGATGAATCTTAAGAGCAATATATTAGAAAGAAAGATTAAGAAAAAAAGAAGAAAGGGAGAGATGGAGGAGAAATGGAAAACAAAGTTAAACATGAGGACCATATTTTGATAAATTGTGTGAAATAAGAATTCTAATTGCTACAGCTCTGTGTATTCTGTATTGAAACTTGGCTGATTTCATTGGACAAAATGATATTTTGGGGGTTTTTTTGTTTTGTTTTTTTTTGAGACAGGGTCTTGCTTTGTAGTTCAGGCTGGCTCTGAGCTCACTATGTAGCCCAGGCAAGCCTCGAACTCAGCAATCCTCCTGTCTCTGCCTCCTGAGTGCTGGGATGACTTGGCCACCACGCCCGGCCAAGATGATATTTTGAAATAATTTCTTTTTCATTTTTCTAATATCTCCTTTTTCCTAGTTGACCCAGTGTTCTCCATCGAATTGATGGGGTTTATTTCTTATTTTTCAATTTTTATCTTTATTAGTATGTGTTTGCAGTAAATAATGGTTACATTCCTTGTGTGGAGTTGGTCCATGTATATAACACACCTTAATTCACTTTCATCCCTTTTCCCTCCCTTCTGCCCCCCAACCCCCTTGCTTTGGTCTCTTTCCTGTTTGCAAAAGATCTGTTGCCCTGTTCCTCATCACCTGTCTTTCGTTTTGGAATTTAACTTACTTATTGTTCATTTCTTCAAAGGGAACGTGGGACCTGATATGAATAAGAACTCTGTGTACAGCTTTGTCCAACCCTATCTACCTCATATAGCGATGGGGGTCAGGACGGAAGCACGATCAGCCTTGCCTCTGGAGAGCCTGGAAGACTCTAGTATGGAAATAGACACCGGTGAAGTCATGGCCATAAAAGTCCAGTTCTTCTAAAGTCACTGTTGGGAAAATCAGAAGGAGGGAAGAGAGCTAAGTCCCCAAACTACAGCAAGAGCCTTGAGGAATCTAAGGTTCTGCCTTTTTCCCGAGGAATAGGAGTCTGAGAACTGAAGAGTCTGATTATCCAGAACGTGTGAGTGATGATGCCACACCTCATGGAGAAACCTTGCACGGAAGGTGGGTTTGGAACTCCCATTCAGTATGTGTGAGGGGCACGTAAAAAAAAAAAAAAAAGGAAATCAACATAATTTCCATGCTTTCATTCCTTATAGAAAAGACACAAAAATGGACAATGTAGAGAATTCTGTGGTTGGTCAAAAAAGTCAAGGAATAGGCAGTTTACAGTGAAAACTACAGCATAATGAAAATGTCAAAAATCAATATTGTGTACGAGGAATTGAAAGTACCTGAGATGCTTTGGGTGCACGCTGGGCACATGAACCACTCCAGTGAGCGCATGGGCTGTGGCATCAGTGCCCGGATGCCGTGAGCCGAAAAGGCGCCCGACTCAGCCGAGGATCCCCAGTGAGCCCAAGGACAGCACTCAGAACATGCCCGGTCTTGTTAAATGTGCGTGGAGCTCTTTGGGGTTGACTGAGTTTCCAGGGAGAGGAAAAAAGGAGCAGGACACTGATTTGACATTAAACAAAAATCCAAAAATGTCAAATACAATTTCAGATGGAGGAATGTTAATTTTATCATGTCTTTTTGAGGTCTACAGCATCAGCACAAACAGACACTAAGGATAATTTATTGCAAAGTATAAAGATTTTGCTTCTGTACTCCAAAGATATTGGTGTGGCATTAAAAGTTATACCATACCAAACTGGACTAGAAATGTATTGGCCAAGTCTGTATGAATTTCTAATTCTGAATGCTTTCCACAAACTATTAACTCATACCTTACTGCATGCTTCCCTTTCTAGTGTTTGATTTTATAATTTTTCTATCCTGAAGATAATGTCCAATGTTTATAGCTGTCAGAATATATTTGATTGAACAATAAGTGAGGATGTATAAATAATATTACAAAGTCCAGGTGTATATCTGCTGCAGTTAGATTTTAAAAGAAAGAAAGAAGTATTGTGTCAACATAATGAGGATATGAGTGAAACTGAAGAGCTGAGCGGAGCGGATGGAAGAGGGAAACTCCTTCATTAGCTTTGCGTTCACCCACAGAGATATTACAGAAAACATTGACGTACGTAGACCAACTCCACACAAGAAATGCAAGCATTACATATTGTAAATATGTGCTAAGAAAACTTTGATCTTTTTCCATTGCTGTACTTCTAGAAGTTTGTCTGTTCCGTTCTGTAAGAATAGAATAGTCAAGGCAGAGACAGGAGGATTGCTGAGTTCACGGCGGCTTGCCTGGGCACCATAGTGAGCTCAGGGCCAGCCTGAACTACAAAGCGAGACCCTGTCTCAAAAAAAAAAAAAAAAAAAAAAAAAAAAAAAAAAAAAAAAAAAAAACAAAGAATAGAATAGTCAGGAGTTTGATGCAACATGTGAGAAAATAGAAGAAGAATTGCTACTGGCTGGCAGTTTAAATGGGATGAAAACAAACTAAGGTTGCCCTGACATTGTTTTTCTTTCCTGTCTGTTTTTCTTTTCTTCCTTTACATGGAATTGAATTTTTAAACTATCCTTCATCAACTATAATGTTTAAAAATTGGCATAATCATGAACTAGATTGTGGTAAGTCCTGAAATGTAAAATAAATGAGGAAATAGCTTTAAGGGAATATTGATGATAATAATTTCATCATGTCAAAGGCCAAATAGTTTGAAATTTCCTTAGGGCTTGTTGGAACATATTTTGTGTTTAATATTTCTCTTGAGTCATAAAACAGAAAATTACCTTCCTAAACATTTTAATTTAATTCAAAAGAACCAGATAATCTTGTGTCTGGAGGTGATGGGTCAGCGAAGAATATTCATACGGTAATGATGCAAGAAAAAGAGAAGAAAGATGGGGGAGAGGAGAAGAGAGAGAGAGAGAGCACTAGCAATGCAACCAACCTAGAAGGATAACAACGCATAGAAGGATAGCGATCAGAGCCCCCGTGCTGAGCCCTACAGGTAGGAAAACTGCTTCCACATTGCAAGACAGAACGGTCCCGTCAGAGTCACATCTGCAGACTCTGATCGTCATCGTGTTCGTGCTGCTCTGCACCGGGTAGCTGCTGTCTTCGATCACCACAGGCAGGTAGTACAGCTCTTGCTGCCTGCGGCTGTATCCATTTCGTCGGGTTTCAATTCCAGCTGTGTTGTCTACAAAACACATTTATGATGACACGCTTAGTACAAGCATCACTTCAAGCCTTAACCTTGACATCCGTTAAGTAGCTGGAAGTCCTTGAATTAGTATAATGAGTCCTTAATATTTTCTTTTGACTTTATGAAAGATACTAAAAGGTGATTGAGTCTAATTAAAATATGTCTGGGGTAAAGAAGAATCAATCTTGTCTGGTGTATGAAATAAGTGTTCTTTTTGGAGAAACTATAGGATGATTTAAAAACAAGAAACTATGGGAAAAGCTCATTGAGAAAAAATATTTTTTGAAAGTTCTCGGACTCTTTGAAAGTTCTCAGTAAAATGTTTTTTAAAGTTCTCAGACATATTACTGGAGGAGTAACAAAGCGTGAGTGGGTATAATAATTTACATAACAAGCTATTTTTAAAATATGTTAAAGTTGTCCTAGGATTGTAGCTAAATGGTGCAGTCAGTGCCTGCCTGGCAAGAATGAGGTCCTGAGTTTGATTTCTGGCACAAATAAATAAATAAATAAATATATAAATTGACCATATCATATTAAAACCTAAATTTTTCTTGTCTGTTTCTTCTATGCATGTATGTATGATGATGAATATAGTTTTTTCCATACCACGAATTTCATAATACATTATTATATTTGTAAAGTATGTATATAGAAAATATTTGATAAGCACACATGTATGTAAACCTGCACATATTTGTGTCATATTCCCTAAACAATAAACTCTAACAATTATTTATATAACATTTACTATTTATGTGATAATAAAAATAATCTAAAGATGATTTAAAGTGTTCAGTAGCTTCTATATACATTGTATGCAAATCCTAGGACACTTTTTACAGGGGACTTGAGCATCTATAGTTCTTGGTACCCAGGGGTAGCAGGGAGGTCTGAAGTCAATGCCTCCTGAATAGGACATAATGAAGCCTATGCATGTATGTAAGCTTCTGTGTGGTTTCACTTCTACTTATCAGCAAAAGCAAGGAACATGGAATGAAAGATATAGTACATTAAAAACATTAACCTTCATTGAGATTAGTAATTATGAAATATAACACCTGCTATATTAATGTAATGACAAAAGAAATTAACTGTAATTCAGATTCAATAAACAGTGATGATACATACTTATTATAAGACAATAATAGTTTATTTTTGTATAAATTCAATCAATATTCTTATTGAAAGCAACAGGTGTTATATTTTACTCATAATACAATTTCATTTTAGGTGATAATTGAAGGAATTTCCAGAAACAATTAGCTATTTTAAAAAATATAAAATGTAGAGTTTATTATAGCCAGTTATGATTATGAATTAGAAATTTAAAAATTAGAAGAATATGTTACTTGTTACAGTGTAGAGGTGCTGGACTTGACTTACTATTTCAGTCATGTTTTATCTTTCCCTTTGAAGACTTCAAATACAACAACCTGAATTTAAATACTTTCTCTTCACTCATTGGAATAGAAAATACCTTGTTGTGAAAAGAATATATAACATGATTAGGGTTGCCTCTGGTAAGGATAATGTACTATTGTCACTAAGAAGCAAGGAACTACTATATTCTCTGTTAGAATTACTGGACTCTTACTGTGACAAAAGGAGTGAGAAATGCGGACTAGTTTAAGAAATGCTGAAATCTTCAACCCTTGATTGTTTGATTCTGGAATCTGAGGGAAAAGAATGAAGAATACATTTGTAACATGAGTGAAAATGATGAGTAGAAATTGTGGGGTCTCCATACTTAGAAAAAGGTAGAGATTTGGTATTTTTGTCCTCTTTTCAAGAGACAATCTAGCCTTTATTTTTTAATCTTTATTTTTAACATATTATTTACTGAGAATTGATACTAGTAAATTTTGTATTTGTATTTAAAGATTTTCCTCAATGTTAGGCTGAGGTAAGTGATCTGAGTACACTTAAGATGGAGTAACTAGTGAGGTTCAGTGACCAGCGATGTTTACATATTCTTCACGAGTCTGAGATATAAGCCTTGCAGAGTAAGAAGCATCATTGAAGTATTTCTAATGAAGCATTTTTTTGTTTGTTGGTTTCTTGGTTTTGTTTTGTTTTTCTGGGGAACTGGGGATCAAATTCTGGCCCTTGTGCTTCCAAGGTAGGTGCAGTACCACTTGAGCTAAATCCCCAGCCCTTTAATGAAGTATTTTTTTAAAAACGTAGTGATTTTAATGGAAGCAAATTTAATAGCTTTAGCAACATTAACACAAAAATGTTACATAAGTGTAAACACTGGCAGAAATCATAGCTAAAAGTACTGTTTCTGCTGAGTATCTTAAGCATTGTGTTAAAATACACTAATACACAATTTTAACACTGATATTATGCAGTAGACATCATTTAGAATAACTGTACTCCCAGGAGTCTGCCAGTTGGGTGGTAAACAATGAGTCTTTATCATTCATTACAGTACTGTGCATTATGCAGATAAGAACTCTTGTATAGTGTTAGATACTTGTTTTTAGAAGTCACAGGACTCAAGGAAAGTAATGTATTTATTTAAACAAGGAAATCGCCCACTTTCCCAGATAGCTTGTCTTCTTGACTCATTAAGAGATTCTCTACTTTTCTGCTGAAAGCTTGCTAGATACAGTCTCTAGGGATGAAATGTTTTAAATACGGCTCAATTTTTTTGGCGGATTTTGCATGTAGGGTTTTCTACACTTTCTGAAACCGAGTGCTTTTAGGAAAACCATTGAATCAGGTGTGTGTACCTTCAGACAAAGCTACAGGAGGACAGGTTGATCTTTGCGGGATTATACTTACTTCTGAAATCACGGACGGTAAAATTTGGTTTGATGGTGGCCTCAGGAGCTAATCTAAATGAGAACTGCTGCCCAGCAGGAGAGAGATCTCTGTCTGCGGCACTGACTCTCTGAATTATCTGAAACAGGGTCGAGATTTAATGTGGTGTCAGACATCAGGTTCAGAGGGAGCGCGCACAGCGACTAACACATTTATTTAATGCAGCATGCAAGAAGACAGAAGAAAGCCTTCTGGATCAACATCAGCAGCCCCAAAATTTACACTTACTTTTTATAAACAATTCTTTAAACATTTACTGGCGATAACGGCAGGTACAATTACAGGACACGAGCTAATTTTAAATCAATATTTGCACAACAAAAAAGCTTACTGGCATTAAAAATGCTCACTAATAAGCAAAGCAAAATTAAAATGTACTTGCTTGCATTTAAAATCCGATGAAATAAATGCTTTCTACCCCAAAATGAAAATGCTTACTGGAAACAAAATACCTGATTATCTGAAAGTCCTTACAATAGCAAAATTTTATAAAAGTTATGTTTGTGAGAATGTGCTATTTTTTTTATTTTTTGAGTGTTATTTCATGAAGTGATGAGAAAAAATATTAAAAAATATATCATTTTATTTTTATGCTAACTTGCTCCCATTTACCGAGAAAACTAGTTTTCATACCTTTTATATGAATAAAAACTAGTTTCTTTATTTCAAAAGTTTTCCTAACATGCTTCCACATGTTGTGTATTTTGTAGTTAAAATCGGAGTTCTGTAGGATGATACTGGTAACAATTTGGAAACAAATTAAGGTTGAAAGCCAAACTATACAATTTATACTACACAGCTAAGCACACTTCAATGGCTTTGTTTCATTTTTTCTTCCTGCTTTTTGAGACATTACATGGTCCGAGTGGCCCTGAATCTCAGCTTGCTTTGCTTACTCTTTTGAGTTCTAAGTCATTTTTAAATTAAAATACTCAGTAACTTTGTGCTAGACGGTAGTTTGGGAAGTTTATAAGGACAAAGGAAAGGACGTGCTGTCCAGAGGATCAGATACCTCGATAAATAAGAATTTTCTGAAGAAGACAGATTTCAAGTATAGTATCCTGGCCCCAGTGCATGAATTACACATTACATGATCTTGGATTGATGCATGAAATTTGATTCGTCTACTACTTCTGTTTTGATGCCGAGTTGTAATGCAAAGTCACGACTATGATCCATATCCCCATACAATTGTGCACAAGCAAAAATGTAGAAATGGTAGGTGGATAAATATAACAAACATGCCATTTGGAACTTGAGCAGAAGTGCAGCATTATTATTATTATTATTTTATTTATTTTTTTGCTGGTGGGTTTTGCATTGTAGTTCAAGCTGGCCCTGAGCTCACTATGGTGCCCAGGTAAGCCGCTGCGAACTCAGCAATCCTCCTGTCTCTGCCTCCCTAGTGCTGGGATGACAGGCGTGAGCCACCATGCCCGGCATTGTTGTATGTGGTATTGATTGCTGGTGGGCGTGTCTCCATGCCCAGCACCATATGTGGTAACTGGGGATCGAACTCAGGTCCTTGTGCTTGCGAGGTAGGCACTGGAACCACTGAGCTAACCCTCCGGCCCAGGAGTGCATTATTAAATCAAAAATTAATTGGTCCTGCTATAGATTTCAATTCCTTGTCTTACTATGAATTAGTTACACAGAATTATTTACCTTGAAAAATTGTCTCCTTGACTGTTAACATTTCACCACTAAAGGCATCATAAATATGCTAATTTAAAACAGCATTATATAAGTATAATTTAACTTCTCTCCCCAGAAACCATTTTTCTCAGGTTGCACTTTTACTTATAGTTTCTATACATCATATAGGAATCAATATCTGCTTGTCCAATTTTGTTTTGTTTTCTTCACACTACTAGCAAGCAGTATTTAACATCAGAAGTCATGAAGACTAGAACTGTAAGAAAACTTTCAGTACTTCATAAAGCATAGAGACTAGAAGTTAATTGGAAGTATTACTTGAAGGTCGGTGCACTAAGAAAACAATCCCCCATACAAATCTTCCCAGGCTTACATAACATCTTCTATCTTCCTATTCTTTCTCTCCTTTTCTGATAGATACATGCTTGCACATTCAAGAATCATCTCTAAAGTAGATAATTTCTATGAATAGCTTTGATGCCAAAGGGTTGATGTGACAAAAGCTGAAAATTCCCAACTCAAGGACCATTTCAGGAGTATATTTTGTCCACAAGTGTTGCCTAGTGGAAAACATAACACTCAAAAGATATAAAGGGATGCTTCATTACCTTGTCCATAGATAACAAATCAGGTCCATCTCTAGTAACTTCTACAATCCCCCATTCTCCAAATCCTTTCATTTATTAGAGAAAGCTATAACACAAAATAGACTCTATTCCCATTTTGTTTGATTTATTATAAGATTTTAATGTATCTAAATCATTAACACCTCTAATTACCTGAAAAATAAACAACTGTCTTAAAAAAAAAAAAAAGCTTTTTGTGTGGAGGAGTATCTGGAAAATGGAAGAAAAAAAACTAACTGTTGGTTTTCATACATATTTTCTAAATTGCCAAACAACAAATCAGTTAATTCCGGGGGGGGGGCAAATATTGATGAGCATCAACTACTTCAGACACTGAACTATGCAATAGGTTCATCTAATGAAAATTTTGGTGGCCATTATGTAATAATATTTAGGTACATGTCTGTGTCTATTCAAAACTGAAGATGCAGAGTTCTAATTTGAGAAAGTATTACTAAATAAATTTTAATATAAAAAATTGACAATCTCTCTCAATTGCATGTAAGAGACTAGACTAGAACATTAGACTACAGTTTTCTATATTTAGAAAATAGTCTACATCTGTAGCCACAAAATGACACTTGCTCAACAAACACATTTTACTGAGCTCTGCAAGTGTGGCTCATGTGAATGAGAACACTGGCTTGAAGTTCTGTACATTTTCATTCACTAGCTATATACGTAGTGATATCACAAATGTCAAAGTTTGGACTAAGTGTTCTGCTAGGGAGAGTTAAGCACACAAACTAGGAAAAAAGAAAGGAAGAGTAAAGAATGCCCTTTTTAACAAAAATATAATTAAAAATATTTATACTTATTTCTTTAAAGAATTAATACTTCTTAAATTTGTTTAAATAAGCAGTTATGCTAGTTAAAATTTTTAGAAATATGTAGTAATCCAACATAGCTACACCTTTCTTATTAGAATATAGGTATATAGTATTAATCATATTTTTGTTTTATGACATACTCGTCTCTATACATGTTTAAGTCTCATTATGTTATCCATTCGTCTTTTCATTATAATGTAGAAGAAAAGAAGACTAGCTATCCACCATGACTCTACAGAAATCCTAGGACTTAGACAACCACTTTCATTAACAGTAGAGTCCTGCCTCTTAACATCTCCACACTGAGTCAGAGCAAACATGATTTAAGGAACAGAACTTGAGTCTACATTAAATAGTCCATATATTCTCAACCCAAAAAGCTTTCTCTCTCTCCTCAGTAGGCTTAGAGCTTTGTTACACTCTTTGTCAAAGCAGGTGAGCCCAACAGGAAAAGCCAAGAGAAGACATTCTGGCTTCTGGGGTTTATAGTCACAAGTTCTTCCAACATTCCATGCTAATAAAGTAGGAAAAAGCACAGAATCGAGAGTCCAGGATCCTCATGATCCTGACAGAGTGCTTCAATTTGGCAACCAAGACTTCCTGCCCTTAATACACGTACATCTGCTGCTAAGTAACATGTTTCATATTTCATGTGGTTTATTTTATAAAGACATCTCATCCAAAAAAATAAATACAGTATATGTGGATGTACTCATGTCTGGATTTGCAAGTACACACACACACACACACACACACACACACACACACTTTGAAAAAGGTGCATGTACTAAGATATTAGCAATTTTGTTAAGATACCTGTCCTGGTTTGGCATTTTCACACACAGCTGTCTCATATGGCACAGATATTTCTGGAGGAAATTCATTGACATCTAGGACATTAATGAGTATGCTGACTTTGCTGGCTAATAATGGGTTACCTGTTAAAAACATAAAAGGACAAAGATACATGATAATTAGCAGATTTTGCATCTTCAATTTCACAGTGTTCATTCTTTAATTGGCCTTCATGGATGAAAAAAATCTCTTTGCTATTATAGGAAATTCTAAGTCCCAAATACATGCTGAAAAAAGGATGAATAATTGTAGTTTTCATACTTTGATGTCCAAGAAACAAGAGGGCACAATACAAAAGTTCATCCTGATACCCACTGCCAGACTGCGAACAACCATTTAGTGTGATACTGAAGCCAGCCATGGTGACACATGCCTATAATCTCAGCACTCAGGAGCCAGAAGTGGAAGAACTGTCTGAGTTCAAGACTAGCCTGGGCTACATAGTAATTTCTCAGCCAGCCTGAACTACAAAGCAAAACCCTGTCTAAAAACCTTCAAAAAACAAAACCCAACAAACAAAAAACCAAAACCAAAATCGAAACCAACCAACAAACAAAAAAGACTGATACTGTGTCCTATTAGAGTCTAATAGACTTATCCATCTCATCAAGGTTAGCTTACAGGAAAAAAAAAAATCACTAATAAATAGTTTTATATTTTTCTCTACATAAAAATGTAGCTTTCTGTATTACGTCGATATAAATGAAACTACATTTTCTGGGAGATTCTACCTTCTAGAATGGTTCTTCTGAAGTGAATCCTTTTTCAAGCTTCCTCTTAAAAACGGAAAGGAAAAGGAGATTGAGGGTGAGAGGGGTTTTGTGGCATGAAAATTAGGAAAAGCATTTTAAGGAAGTAGACTGAAGAGATGAATTACAGGAAGCTAGGAGACGTTAAAACTACTTGCTGGTGATGAGAAATCAAAGAACAAAAGTTTTTTTGTTTTTTTTTCTTTTCCTCAGTGAATCAAAAATCATATTACTCTGAGGATGTCTGCCCAAATGCTATCAGTTTTGATCCTAGAATAATGACCTTGTGTTGTTATTTCTGAGATTTATCGAAGACTAGAAATAACTTATTAAATTAACTAGGAAACAGCATACTACCTATGTTTCAGCTTATTTAATCTATTAACTTACAAGATTTGACACATAGATAAATTTTTGAAGATGCAGTTCAGAGCATAGAGACTCGAGAATAAGGAGTCAAACTGCAAATCCAAGATTATGAAAACCATGAGCCATTGCTCTTCCTATATCATTTCTCTGTTGATTGGCTTTTGCTGTGCAACAGAAGAATCAAAATATTGTTTTAAACCTCTACATGGAGAGCTATAAAGAATGTAGACAAAAATCTTACTGAGTTGTAGCAAACCTACAAAATCTTGTCTTTAAAATTCATTACAAATGAAAAGAAACCTCTCTAGGGCCCTAAAATATATTTATACATTAAAATATATCACAATGAAATTCACCCATCTCTACATAGAACAGACCTAGATAACCTAAAGTGAAGATGACAGGTATGTATTCCAACATGGGAAATAATTATGAAAACTATGTTAATAATACTGAAGCATGTTTCTGAGAGTACATATTACATAAAAGTTCTGGTTATCCAAAAACTATCATCTTAATCAATATGAAAAATTTGATTTCACATGTAGATTTATGTTATTTAACCATTCTTATTCATTATTTAACTCATTTACTTGTATAAAATAGATGTGTTATGTGAGCTTAGCCTCAGGATTTGTTGTGTATAATGCCAGCCTTTTACAAAATGTTCAATATATTTGGAATGTATTGTTATTGCCATGACTAGTATTTTGTGACGATTACCTGAAAGTATTACTTTTAGTGCTACTTATAATTTATACAAGCAAAATATAGATAAAAGGAAGAAATTGCTTATACTATGCTCTTTTTTTTTTTTTTTTAGACAAGAGTCTCACTTTGTAGTTCAGGCTGGCCTTGAGCTCACTATGTAGCCCAGGCAAGCCTGGAACTCAGCAATCCTCCTGCCTCTGCCTCCTGAGTGCTGGGATTACAGGCATGAGCCACCTCACCCAGCACTGTGGTATGTGGTATTGATTGTGCGAGTCACTATGCCCAGCATTGTATGAACTCAGGACCTTGGGCTTGCAAGGCAGGAGCCAGAATCACTGAGCTAAATCTCCGGACCTAGGCTCACTTTTCTAAAGAACCTGGAAGTCAGGGATAGTACTAAAACTAATTTCTAGGCCTCACGTAGTGGTGCAGGTCTATATTCCAAGTATTTAGGAGGCTGAGCCAGTTGAATCGCTATGAGTTCAAGACCATTCTGGGCTACACAATGAATTCAAAGCCAGACTGAACTATACAACAAGACATTGTTTCAGAAAAATAATTTAATTTAAAAGTAAAATTAATGCTTAATCATTTATAATGATTACAAAGTAAAATGTCCTAAGACAGTGAATAGATTGACTCAGAATTCATAGTAAATATGGTATAATCAGTATTATTACCACCTATTTATGTGAAACTATACAAAAGAGAAGTGTAATTATTCTAAACCATCAAAGGGCAATGTGGAAAAAGCTAAGATTTAAATACAAATGTTTTGGCTTCTCCGTCCATACTTTAAAACTTTAATATGCACTACCAGAAAACAATATGTTCATAGTCATAACTAATTTTTACAAAGACAACTAATTTATTTTTAAAAAAGATTTTTAGGATTAACATGGATAACAAAACTTCTACATCCGAATCATGAGACGCTGAACTACTTTCAATTTTATGATTAATGTGGTAGATGATCTCAGGCTCCATGAAGAATATTTTTTCTATTACTTATTCTCAGGAATTAGAGATTGAGTACATTAAGTAGGCATAAGGAAAGGATATTTTCACAGGGATAAATATTTGTCCCCCAAATTTTTATCTTAGAAATTTAATATTAAAAGGTTATTAAAATAAGTGTAAGCCTATTTTTGAGCAAAAATTTATTTTACTCATGTTAAAGTACTTATTTGCTTGAAATGCAGTTTGAATATCTGATCTTATGGGGAAATTATCACAAAAAAGTATCATTGTGGTATCTTGTCATATACAGTGCTTCTTTACATGGTGCAAGAAATAAGAGCAGTCTTTGCTGTGTGAAACTGTTGCATTGTGGGATATCTCTATTTATGAAAAAATGAAGCATTACAAGTCCTTGTAGCAAGTACAAAATAAATATTCCATCACAGCTAGAGGAAAAACAATAGCAACATGATCACAGTGTGAAATGAGTAAGGGTTTCATGTATTTAGTCTCTTCTACTAAATATTTAAATTTCTTTATAATTAAAGATATGAAAAAGCTATTATTTTTTCTCAATGTTCGCTAAAGAAATAGTAACATCTCTACTGGAATACTGAACACAACTTGCATTGGAGTTTTGTGATAGATGTAATCTAGGAGAGCAGAGTAGCGTTCTTTCACATAGATGTGTAATATATTGCATTGTGCTGTAAAAGTAATGATCTTGTTCCTTTCTGACTCATTTAATCCATACTGAATCTGTACAGCACCAGTGAAATTGATTTAACTTTGATTTAGCATCAGTATCTTGGCAAAATTAGCTGAGAAAACATTACATAGAATTTAGCTATCTCTCAAAGATTATTAAACAAGCACAGACATAGTTTTAGTAAATATTAAGTAACCAAACTGTTAAGCAATTAATTATTCCTTTAAAAGCCAAACTCTTTATTTTCCAATTATTCTGTCTGTATTTCATATTTAATATGAATTAATACATTTTTCTCACTTAAAGAAATATTATCAAAATAGCATTTATAATAATAAATATCTAATAATAATTCACTTTAAATTAATTATATGTAATTAATTTAAAGTGAGATATATATTTATTTATTTATTTATTTTTCTGAGACAGGGTCTGGCTTTGTAGTTCAGGCTGGCCCTGAGTTCACTATGTAGCCCAGGCAAGCCTCGAACTCAGCAATCCTCCTGCCTCTGCCTCCCAAGTGCTGGGATTACAGGTGTGAGCCACCACGCCCAGCACTGTGGTATGTGGCATTGATGGCTGGTGGGCGTGAGTCTCCACGCCCCACACTGTATGTGGTTACCAGGATCAAACTCAGGACCTTGCACTTGCGAGGCAGGCGCCAGAACCACTGAGCTAAATCTCTGGCCCTCTATATTTCTTTTTGACGCTTCCCAAAATGATCTAAATCTAACCTCATCTTGATGTGAACTTAAAGAGCTCTGAGTAAATGTAAGTTAGACTGTCTCATTATTTAGTTATAAAGCTCAGCTTTTACTAAGGAAAACTACAAATTAGGTAAATTACAAATGAAGAGGAATAATTTCATATCAAAAATGAAATAAAATATGATGGCAAATCACAGTAAACATTTCTACACCAAAAATAGTCAACTAAATGGACAAATTCTTATAAATATACAGACTAGAAAAATAAGAAAAAATTTATCTGAAACATGGAAGAAAATTTAGATAAAATGAACAACTCTGCAACAACAAGAGCCACATCTGGGTGGTTCCCCTGGTGAATTCTATCAAATATTTAAATGACAAAAGATATTAACTTTTACTTCTATTTTTAGAAAATGGAGGAAGCACTTACCATTTAATTTTGTCTCTCAGTTACAAAGTCAATCAAAAGTTTCACAAGAAAGCTATAGTATAGACAAATATCTTTTGTAAATATGGACAGAAAAGACTACTTACAATATTAATACAATTCTATCAGCAAGTTGCAAAGTCAGGACACAGTTACCCAAGGGGAACTAGCCTACCTGTGCAAAATTGGTTTAACAACTAAGAACATTGTGTATTGGCAAAAGAAAGAAAAAATACATCATGTGCCTGTTTTAATCAATTCATCATTATCACTTGACAATATCTTGCATCCATCCATGAGGAAATCTGTCAAGGAACAATGAACAGAAGGTGGCTTGTTCAGCCCAGCAAAGTGCATCTACTTAAACTGAAAACAAAGTGCAGAAACTGAAAACACCAAGGTGAAAGGTGAAATATTTTCTCTTGAATATCAGACACAGAAGAATGTTTGCATATTTCATACTGTACTTTGATGCATCTCCAGAACAATACACCCAAATACATTTTTTTCCTGAAAAAATTACCCAGATAGGAAGCCATCCCTTTTAGATGAATCCTTGTGGAATTTCTGACCTAAATTTGTGATGATTTGTTTTATAGCATAAAGAAAATAAATCTGGAGATAAGAAATAGTTAAACTATACTTAAGGAACCTAGTGTTGCTCCTCAGAGTGGTTTCCTTTTGCTGTAACTATGTGATATTTCATTTATTCACAATTCTGGTGCTTACTGTGGAAGTTTGCTAGGGTGGTACGCAAGGTGGAAAATAGTACTCGTCGGTGGATTCTGCATGTCCCCTGATCTTACTGGTAGCATGGTGGTTATAACTCAAGGGAAAGCATGCCAGGAAATAGAAATCAAAACAGAAACTATTGCTTTTATCACCTACATGAGTCACAAGACAATGTTTGTCCTATATGCTATTCAGGGTGGTCATGAGCTCCATGTTGAATTCAAGGGAAGGGAAGAAGGAAGAAACGTCTTGAAGAAAGGAGTCTCAGCTCCTCTAAAAGGGCCTTTGTTGGAACTGTGAGTGAGGACTCTCTTACAAATCGATTCACTAGTAAATACACTTACAACTTCTGATAAGCCCCCCAAAACTGCAATTTTATATCTAAAAGATAGTTTATATAAATGAAAAATTTCCATGTTATGCTTCTTATAACTGAGTGGCTTCACAATAAAAAAAGAAATGCAATAGTTTATCTACATTTATGTTTATGCAGTATAACAAGAACCCACACAAATTAATTTGATGACATATCCTTATAAAATACAGAATTTTCAAAATATAGGTCTTTGAACTCCTGGTTAGAGGTGAGGAAACTTTCATAATCTTTGTTGTGACTTGTGTAGGAAGCCAAACAAGCATCTAAAGCTCCTTAGTGTGCTTCTCACTCTCTCAAGGTACCTACTAATACTGTCGTGATGTGTGTGTACAAAGTACCAATAAAGATTTTAAAAGAGCACACAGCCTCACTCTGATCACTGAGGTAAAGAATTCTTACTTTGGTGAGTCTGAATTATAATGCAACCCCATTACCATGCTGAGAGGAACTCCCTCTACTTTTGAAGGTCAAGGTAATATTTCTTTAAAATATTTTGCATAGTACACATTCAATAATACTAGTGAAATAAAAGAATATTTCTAATAACCAAGCAGCCATGTAACTAACAAAAGTTATGAAACTTGAAACTTCGGCCAGGAATTGAGCTCAGTGATACCTTGTCTGCCTTGCAAGTGGCAGGTCTTGAGTTCAGTCCCCTGTATCCAAGGGAAAAAAGGTTATGAAACTATAAAGTCCTACCAGAGCAACACTCCTATATTAAAAGCTAGTGATGCAACTTGCCTGCTTTTTAAAAAATGACATCAACTTTTGAATTCTCTGAGTTAAAATTCAATTTGTGCTTATGTACTAAATTGCAACTACAGTGAATTCAAGAATGGAATCACAGCCTTTTACACCAAGAAATTAAATTATTACAGTGCCAACTGAGTAGGGTAGAGTGAATGAAAAATACTTTCATCAGTTTTTATCTTTGAATCAATTCACTTTTAAATTAGAAATTAAGTTAAAGCATGTCTAATAAAAGCTCCGTTCAAATTAGAGTGGTACGATTTATAGTGAGACTGAACAAGCTATAAAAAGTTTTTAAATTATTCATATACACTCATGCTAAAGTCAAATACTACTGTCTGTGTGGTTGGTGACAAAATCTAATCTCTGAAGAAAAGGAAATCTTTAACGATTGTTTTGATCACTTTTTCAAAGAAAACTGTAGGAAAAACACATCATGGACTTTAAGTATTTGCAACAACAGAAAGCTTTTGATTCTTTGCGTTTCTTGAGGAAGGTAACTGTTCTATATACCTCTTTATACCCTTGGCACACAATAGAGTCCCAAGTACATGATAACAAATTATGTACCTAAAGGAATAAACACACTCTACCAAGCAGACTGAACTGAGAAGCCAGAATGACTTAGATGTGGATAATTTGACAGGAAAGCGCTACTGATCACAACCCACTAATTCTGGAATAACCACAGATTTTCCTTGAATTAACCCATGCAGAACACAAGCCATATAACTCAAGGCATCTTTTCACTTTGCATGGAACTATTTGTCTCTTAAAAATATTCTCGGGTGCCTTGCTTTAATACTATCACAGCATACTGAGTTATAATTTTGTGTTCAAAAGTTATATGAGAAATCCTGACTAGAAGTTATCCTCAGGAGAAGGTATGTTTAGATCACAGCAATCAAGTATGTCACCCCAGCAAGAATAGCTCATCATTAAAACGGCTCAGAGGAAAGAGTGGGGCCAGAAGGCCAAGAAAAGGAAATTCTCGGGCATTTTCACTGGCGGGAATGAAAGTTAGTATGGTCATTGTAGAACATGGGGAGAAAATTCCTCAAAAGTTTAGAAATTCAACTACCATAGGGTTTAACAGTTTCACTTCTGGATATAGATATATAATAGAGGTGATGAAATCATGATGTGGTTTATATTCATATATACATATTTTATTTATAGCAGTCTCTTGAAGAATTAGCAAGTAGCCAGTATAACAATTAACATCTTCTTCAAAGAGTTTTGAAACATTTGTAATTTAATATGTATATTTAGATGTTACATTGTTCTATAAATTTATAGCCCATGGAAATAAAAAAGTATCAATAAGCTTTTTGATACAAAGAATTCCATAATTTAGAATTTGACAATACAAATGGATTATTATGGTATAATAGTTGTATGTAAAAATGGTTCCCATGTTTTATTGTATTCAATATGGGACATGAAAAGTAACCTTTTGA
Source organism: Thryonomys swinderianus (assembly GCA_004025085.1). Lineage (NCBI taxonomy): Eukaryota > Metazoa > Chordata > Mammalia > Rodentia > Thryonomyidae > Thryonomys > Thryonomys swinderianus. The sequence continues at coordinate 21,494 of PVIC010004151.1, forward strand.
ATCTATATGAATAAATTTTAACTTTAGGCTGAAAGTTCATCAGGTAGTTTAAAACTTTCTAAGAAAAGTCAAATACTAATTAACAAAAAAATTGGCTTTAATATTTTACATGGCAATTGATAGAGAAATTATATTGATTTAAAGAACTAAGAAGTTTATGGTACTGTACCCATTACCAGCTGAGATTTTAAAATAAAATATTGGCTATCAAAACATATATTTGAATTCATTACACTTACATAGTATAAAATGTGAGAAAGAGGATGTCATTTTGAAATTATACTTACGATCATAGTAATGTTTGCGACCATAATTTCCTTGTACATGATACATTGCAATGCTTTATGAAGTAACATAAAAATTTTACACATAATTTTTCTTCAATCATTCCTACAACTGTTGTTAAAATGTTGTCAGTGCCACTATAAATCAAACATTTTTTAGTGAGAATACAAAATATGTTCTTATAATTACTTATGGAAAAAAAAGAAAATTAGAAAATAGTAAACACTACCTAAACTCTTAAACATAAAACCAGGCATCCATGAAAACTTAGAGAAAGATAATTATTAAAGCAACTGAAAGAAAATTAAAACAGTATCAGTTTGAAGTCAAAATTATTTAATTCTCACAGTCAAGTATCTTATAAAATAACACCCTTCAAGGAAGATCCCTGTCTTAGATATCTTTAGCTAGATAAATGTATAGACACTCATTGTTACTGTCTTCACTGTCTTTCTTTGCCAAATCTGTGCTTATCTTCAGCAAAGTAGAGAGATTATGGTTAATACATCTGGAATGAGTTCAAAGTGCCTGTCTTTTAAAAAGTGTCTCGGGTGACTTTGATGAAGGTGATCAGTTACAGCATCGAGGAGAACAGGTGGAAAAGGAAAAGGCCTCGAGATACATCCAGAATATATCGTCATCCATAAGATAAAGTGAAATAAGTAAGACACACAACCTGAAATAGTGCAATGTTTTTTCTTAAATGAAAAAACCCAATGTATTAACAAAGAGAAAAAGAAAAGAAAAAAATGAGAAAATAGGAAGCTAGAACTTTTGGAAAAAAGGAGACTAAGAAAAATCAAGAGAAGGGAAGGACATGAGAGGAACAGGATGTAGGAGTGATTAATATGGTTATGTATCGATACCAACCTCCCCAGAGAATGGTAGTCATTACATATGGCAAAAATATATGCAATGAACCTATTGCAAGAACATACTGAAGAAAGCTAAGAATGCCTTAAGTATGGCCCTTCTCGATGAACACTCATGGTATTATTACAAACTTTTGCAAGCACTGCTTGTGAGACACAACAGAAGATCATCCACACTCACTCCTGCCACCTAGCCCCGGGTCAGTGCCAACAGAGCAGTTGGTGCCCTGGAGGCAGTGTTGGATTGTGGGAGTGCAGGTCTGGGAGCGGCATACTGCCTTGCAAACCCACAGGTGGGGAAAGCCGGAGAAACGGGATCATTTCATTGATGACATTTATTTCAGCGACACCAAAAAAAATAAAATAAAATAAAAACATCAGCCTGTTTTTGTTTTCTGATAATTTGAAAGAAGTATATTTCATAGCTTTCCTTTTAAAATTTTCAAGGTTAATATTCTAAACTACCAAAGCAGCAATGCATAAAAGAATTATTAAAAGTCTAATAGAATTATTTGTACCTCCATCTAGAGCAGCAGTGATTAATGACTGTTTTTTTAATTAACTGAGAGTTGCTCAATCATTATATAATTTCATTTCACCTGAGACATTTTATAGAGGGGTCAGGCCAAAACAGATGCTAGTGCAGGCTGCTGTGCGGTATACTTGCACAATTCCATCCTTCATGACAGAGCAAGTGTGGACTATTCATTTCTCATTTATTCACTCTGATGATACTGCCCGTTCATTTGGGTAGTTTTATCAGTGAAAACAGTCTTAGGCTTTAGAATATGAATAAAGTTTACTTTTAAACTATACTTCTAAACAAAATAAACTGAACAATTATCTCATGTTATATGTTAATATCTCACATGTGTAACATCCTTAGTTTCCGTATAGTTACAGTAGGTAATCTACATTTCAGCAGATTGTCTTCCTGGCTCTCAGATGCACTCAGGGGTCTGTGAATAGATATCAGCATTCCCTATGGGTCAGTTTTACAAAAATTAGTTTGGCATATCTATTAGATTGTTTACACATTATGTGCTTAATTCCTAATTCTGATAATGAAGGCCAAGATAGTTTACTAGCATTCATAAACTAGAGCTTCCTGATTTGCATTAATATAAAAATTATGTATAACAGGGTGTCATACCATGTGTACTGACCATATGGATAAGTAACAAATTAGTTTTATAAATTTATCAAACTTAATCTTCAGAAGTCAAACATTGAATTTCACTGTAATGGCTTTCACACTTTCATTCTCCAAATATTTGAAACTCAAAGCTCTGAAAGAAGGCACCAAACTGTATTCTTATTATTTTCCTCGGATCCCTCATATCACGATGATAGTTTTGATAGTCTACGAAGCCACTGGTGCAAACAGAATTTCCGGGTTACTAATGAGCTACCCACTGACACGCAGTCGGAGTTACAGTAGAGGAGCTAGCCATTCCCTCCCCTAAAGTAGGCAGTGTGCATGTGTGTGCTTGAATGTGCTTAAAGAAATAGTAATGGTAGATTAGTTTCCTATCGAATGTTCCTCTATTATAGGTAGATTTGTTTAATAATAAATAAAAACATGATTATAAACTGCCTTTGATCATTTGTCACTTACTATGCTTAAACCACTGGAGTTAAAACAACAGGCTTCACAGAAGACACGTTCCACGTGCTCGCTTTGGCAGCACATATACTAAAACAGAAGACATGTTCCGTAAGTTGGACAACCCACTTTTACTCCATTTATCAAAAACTTAGAGAAATAAAGTTTATTTCCAAAACTAAATAGTTAAGCTGCTCTCAAAATTCTATATAAACTAACAATTAAACATAATAATGAAATGAGGTCAAATTCACATGTGTAACTATAATAAGATGCAAGAGGAGAGGGAAGAAAGACAGTAAATGAAAAGAGATTTTGGGAAAAGTCTCTAACGAGAACTCAAGTCCAAAATGCACCACGAAAAGGACACTGGCATTCTGCTCTGCCTGTAAATCCATCTGCTCAGAGAGATAACTCAATAGCCTTCTAGTGGAGCCTAACACAGCACAAAGACTGCGGCAAGGAGGAGAAAACATTCAGTAGTGGAAGTGCTATAATGCACCAGATTTACCTTAGCAAGGATTTGTCGATCATCAGGCTCAGATGGGCACAATAGCATAGATCTGACCTTGAGAAATTGTGCCTCCAATTTACCCGAGAAGGTCAAAGTGTTTTGAGGACCAAGAATCTCTGAGATGTATCACTAGGTACTTTCATCTGATTTCTGTTCAATTGGGATGCCCTAAACCCTCAGACCAAATGACTCACAAAAACCACCCAAGAATTTGCAGAAACCACATAAGAAAACTGTGAGCTTTAGAGAAGCATCTTAACTAATAGTGCATTTCAGTCCTAGAATGTGTCAACTAATGGAGTATTATATGGTGCGGATTGGAGAGATTCATGTTTTTATTGCCCTATTCTATTCTGACAGTTTTAAATCTCCATGCCTATGGAATCAAAGTTCCAATTCATGTTGTCTTTTTGCTCACCAGATATCCATTATTACATAGCAATAACAGCTCTGAAATGCATTTGCTTAATAACTTTCTCCTAGTTCTCAAAGTTTTGTGCATATGACACCTAATAAACTAGTCTGAGTGATAGTGGACAAGACTTCTGAGAGCTAGGCAGACACAGAGCAAGCTGACGGCCAGATAATGGGGAGACCAAGGGAATTAGGGCAGAGTCATCATCTGCTCACCGACCTGTGACATCTCCTCTCACTTGATGGGTCAGGAGCCCAAGATAACCCTTCTCCCAGACAAGGTAGAGGCTGCCTGGTCTTCAGGTCCAACCTACTGCTAAGGGCCAGAGTAACAAGCTGGCGATGAAATGAGCTGAAGGCCACCATGAGGTCTGCGGAAGGGATCTGACTATTCATGTTCAGAGGCGGTTGTTTTAGATAAAGAAAACCACGTCCTGTTTGTGCTCCCACCAAACCGAGGAGGACTGAACCCCCTCCAAAGACATGTCAAAAGCTCTCTGCGGTCATGACAGTTGAAATCGCCATGTAAAGTGTTGTAAGTGCACACCAGATGCACAAAAGGAAATTTGAAAAGAAAAGAAAAAAAGAAAGAAAGAAAGAAAAGGTGAAATCCTCTCAGAAAGTACTTCTCAAGCCTTTCAAAAGACAAGAAAGAGTGAGACAGAGGCAACGCCCCTGGGTTCCAAACAACGACGTCAAGAGTTACATTTAACCACTCCGGCCCTAATTATTACGTGAGAAACCTGGGAGTATGCTAGCAGACAAACGACACCTCCAGGCACTTCCAGCTGGATTTGCTTCCGGAGGAAGGTGACACCAACTCACAGGATAATTCCTGGCACGCGTGCAGGTCCCCGGCAGCTACTTGCTATACAGTTAAAACGTCACAATGTTCCCCAGTTATACCCATTAAAAATAATTTCTAATAAAAGGACAGAGGAGGAGAAGGGATGCTTTTGAGTATTCTTTAATTTCAGAAGTGAGTGGTTTTATATGATAACTGTTTCTCCCTGCCACGCTCATAAAGCTCCAAGGATAAGGACTGAGGGACTGCGGGCGGGAGAAGTTGTCATGTCTGCGAGTTTCTCTAAGTTCTGAGTAGAAAAGGATGAGGTCACCCCAGGTACTCATGCAAATCCCGCCAAGCAGGGCTCCCTGGCAGCTGTCATTATTTCTCCGGACTTTGGCTATGAGGAAACGGAACAGGTTTCTGAGTTTTCTCGGGAGACCAGCTGTCAGTGCAAAAATAAAAAACACCTCAGCGGGGACTCATTTAAAAGTGTTAAATCCAAAGCCGCGCAGTAGAACATCGATTTTGCCCATGCCATACTTACTAACTTTACTCGCAATGATGGAGAAATTATACTGTGCAGTGTTCTCTCTGTCTAGTAATTCATTAGTGGCAATGGTTCCTTCGGTTCCGTCGACTGTAAAGTAGCTGTCCCCATCCGTCCTCCAGTCTATGGAGTACCTGTGTAGGAAAGAGTAGATGCAAATGTGAGATGATGATGCGCTTCTCAGAAGGGCAGTCCGGCTAACTGGACACGGTTCCTTATTTTGCTCCCCGTAGCTATTACCCACACTGCAGTAAAGAGGACTGTAAGTGACAGCTTCTTTATTGCAAAGTCAGTATGCTCAAGGGGAAACTGGAAATAATGGAAGATTTAGTGCTCCTGCTGTTCATATTATTTTAGGGTCTTGACACCTTGAAAGCTCAGCAGAGACAAAAATTTTAAAGCTGACCATGGATTTCCTAAACCCGCTGAATATTAAAACGTCTTTGAGCAGTAAAGAAAAAAAAAAAAAAACTTAGCTGTCCCTGTGGAAAGTGTTAGAGTTTTGGAAGAACAATGGAAGAAAGTACAGAAACCCTATGCCTAAGAGATGCAGCATCTTTGAGTTTCCGTGGGTAGAAAAAAAAAACAAATCACATTAAGGAAAATAAAAGACTTTGTCTGACGATTTGGTGGCTGTGCAAAAATATTTCCCCTCGAACTCATAAAAGAGTCATTGTTGTTTTATTATATTATATATCAGGAAAACTTTCTTTAAAAAACTAGTGACCTTGGCTAGTGATGTTATTTTATCTTTTTTATTATCTGACATATCCAGTAATAACGGATGTTGACTTATTGTAGCAGCCAGGCTAGAAAATACAATAAAATGAATAACAAAGCAACTGGCATTGATTTAAGTCTTTACGTAAGGACAAACACTTTGACTGATAGAAACATTCTCAATCATAGCAAGAATTAATGCTTTTAAAGCTCACAGTGTAGTAGATACTATTGTCCATGATTTTATATATTAACATATTCGTCTGCACAAGAGGCTTAAAATGAGTTCTGAGAACCTGTGGAAACATATGAGGAAAATAAAGCAGCGAAACATAAAAGAACAGCCCCAATTTGACAGAGCTCGGAATGTCTAGGCTGATACTTGGGCTGTTCCTCATGAATTTGAAATAGAAATTTTTATGGAAAAGATTCTTCTCATCATAAGGTACAAGGCCCGACCCATTTATCAACTTTATTATTCTGGCCTGGGAACCGAGAAGAGGTTCTTCAAACAGTGCCTGAGAGCAGGTGACATTCTTGCAGTTGCCTATGGAAACTCCCTGTCTGCAGAAAGCGAATCCCTCACTCACCATGAAATATCACTTAAGGGCTGGGTATCTTCACACAGCAAGGTATTATTGTGAAAAAAATATCTTATTATTTGAAACTGTGGTGGTTCGCATTTCATTGCAGTGGGAGATCAAAAACAGTTTGTCTTTACAAATGAGATTTCTGAGCTTAACTTGTCAATATTTGTTAGTCACTGATTTCCCAACCAGAAGTTGCTGAGTATTATGGGGAAAGCACATGAGCCACGCTGTTAATCTGCTTTTCATGTCTCAGATGTTGATTTGAGGAGTGAAAATGTACTGAAGGCTTCAGATTTTAATATAATAGTTGCCTCATAGGGAAGCATTCAAAAATATAAATTAAATTATCTTTAAACTTAGGAGGCATAGAGATATAATTAGTTTTGGTCTCCCTACTGTATGTGCTTTTCAGAAAAAAAAGAAAGCATTTTCCCACAGTAGCACCCCAACTAAGCACACACTTAACTGAGGAAAAACCTTGGTGCCAGAGACCTCTCTTCGTGAGTATTTCTGTAACAATTGTTTACACAGACTGGTCTTAACTGTATAAGTCATTAAATATATTCTGAGCAGCTCCTCTGTCCTAGAGACTGAAACACATGTGAAATGAAGGTCTGGGGAGAAAGATGACCTCTGTGCGTAACGGAGAGAGACGGAAGGCCCCATGGTAGACACTAAGGTAAAACCCACAGTTCGGGCAAACCTTCCGGCATATCACGGTTGGCGAAGCTACCAAAGTAGTTAGAAGTAACACAGGAAAAGTCAGAAGGTCCCAAAGAAAGGGAAGAAAAAAAGAGGTACGTCATGAGGTGGCAGCTCATGCCAGGAATTGCCGCCAGAGGTACCTGAGAGGACCAGCAGCAGTAAGATTGCCAGGTAAAGGATAGAGTTCGGGTGCTGCACACGGTCTACACCACCAAGACGGACTGTTGGGGGAGGGGCTAAAGGTCTAGCTCTCCGGAAGTAATGGGTTGGACACTTTTAGAGGGAAGGAGAAAAGCATTTCTGTAATTCAGAATCTCAGCAAAAGGCTGAAGGAAGAAGAAAAGTAACTTAGAGATTTAAGTAAAGAGGCATTTAATTCAACGGCAAAGCATACTTGCCTAGAATTCTGCTGCTCTAGGGTTCAACGTGAAGAGGGGAGAGACAGACAAGAGACAGAGAGACAGAGACACACAAACAGAGAAAAAGAGAAAGACAGAGAAAGAGGGAGGGAGGGACATTTACCATAAATAATCACCTCTGATTTTCACCGTATGCATTTTAATTTTCTAAATTCAAATCCATATTAACTTATTATTATAGAAATATACTTATTATTAATATTAGACATATATTTAAATACACAGTAGTGCATTTTATCCTGTATGCCAAAACCTAACAAAGCAGTGTGACATGCAAGCCATTTTATGTCTGCTAAAGTTCTAGGACAGCAACTCTGGGGAAAAGCTTCCTCTGCTTCGGTTCTTTACTGCGGATCACGGGGAGGAAACGCCCTGAGCTGCCGTCCCGGGCCCTGGAGGACGGGGTGTGACGGGCGTCTCCGATCCCCCCTCTCGTGGGATAAGAGCCAGTGGATTATCTGTCAGCCTAGAGGAGAACTTCCACCCACAAGAACCTCAAAACATGGTTGGACGGAAGAAAGAAGCTGTGTGTCTCAAAGACAATTTCATCAGGAATTTAGCTTCTGAAACACGGACTTGCAAAGCACCAGCCGAGTCGGCCCCTGATCGTCACTCATCCTAGTGTTAACTCCCTGGGCCGTTCACCGAGAAGTCTCGTCACCTCAGTCACGCAGGCCAGGGCGGACATTTCTCCTCAGGATATCTGGGAGGGCACAGGCTTGAAATCAAGTTTCAGAGTCTTTCTTTATTCATACGAAATTTAGATAGATTTTCTTGAATTAGGGGTATTTCATTTGCTGTATGGCCTTAGAAAATTTTCTAGTCAATAAATGACTGTTGAAAGCACATGTATATAGGGGATGGAAGGTTGTGGGGTGGATAGGGATATGGGTAAAAATGAGAATTAACGTGTCATATGCTGGTACAAATTCCCCAATGCTGAGTGTGATTGTGAGCTGCATATAAAATGTACCAATAAAAAATTAATTAAAAATAAATGACTTTAAAAAATATATTTATTACCATTTGAATTTATCTGACAAGGAAGGGTATCTTCCTTGTCAGAAGATATACACACACACACACACATGGGATATATATATATATATATATATATATATATATATATATATATATGTATATATACATGTATATTTTTAAATGGGTCTTCATCTATTTCTGTAACTCTTCTCTTTCATTCACTAGTTACCCTTTGGTTTTTAGATCACTCTTTATTCCCATCTTTGCAAATATTTATATTGTGCAGATCTTTATTTGATTTAAATACTATGTTGATTTTGGCTAATGCACAATAAAATACATTAATTTGTCATATGTACTACAGCACCCTTTTCTTCCTAAAAGGCTTTTAGACAGAGGCTATCTCTGTTTATTTCCATATTGTAAATCATCCAGGATGATTCTCTATATAAATGGTATATTACTTGAATACTGTACTAAATTCAGGAGAGAGAACCTATTTTTAAGAAAACTTTTATGGTAAATAAATGTCTATTTACTAAGAAATATGAAGGCAATAAATTTAACTTTAAGAATATCTTGTTCATACCAAACATAAGTTTAGATATATTGTAGATTTCTCCAGCAGTTATACTCAGTGTCCTAAGTGACAAAAACTTTCTGTCCTAGACAAAAATAGAAAAATGAAATACTTGACCCTGAAATTTAGTATTTGCAGAATGTGTTAAAGTTGATTCCAACAAAAGCCTAATTTTGTACAGAGAATCACTGTACACATAGGTCTTAACCAGTTGAAATTTCTGGCAATAGTCCACAGAAGATAATACAGAAACTAGGGTGTGTAGCTCAGTGATAAAATACTTGCGAAGATTGCACAAGGTTCTGGGCCCAATTTCAATTCACACAACCAAAAATAGAACTAAATAAAGTATGTGTCTATATAACATATTTGTATCAAGGCTCCAAAACCTTGAAACTGGTTACCAAACCTCATGTTTATTTAGCTCATTTTAACCCTGACATGAAGCTTGTTATACAAAAATCACCATCACTGATGTACAATTCAAGATAGAGTGAAGAACACTGATTGTCGGAACAGAGATTACTGGATGGCATGCGCATTCATTCACTCCTCATACATATAAGTGTTGGACTCTTTTCTTCTAAGTCATTTTCTCTTTGCAATGTATGAAATATGTAAAATAACCCAGGCTTAGCAACATAACCATAAGCATTGTTATACAAGTGGAACGAGACAGGTATAGATCTCCTAGATGCAAAATCATGCACAATAGCTCCTATCTCTCTGTGTATTTGTCCCTTCCTCTTGCCTTTGTTACACAATTTATGCTATTTCCTAGACAGAAATCCTTTCTAAGAATGTGTAGTTCTGTTCTCAAGTGGCAGCATATATCACCTTCGCTGCTGAAATACCTCAAATATAATACTACCACACAAAGCTCTGAAGACAACCCTTGAGCAGATTCCTGGTTTTACTGCACATGGTGGTGCTTTGGCATGGCTCGCATCACCACTTTGTTCTGATTACACTTTATACTTGTGCCCTTGTGAGGTCTGACCCTCCTACAGGAAGCTCCTTGCATCCTCAGTGTCTGTCCTCAGCTGGACAAGACGAAGACTCTAGTTATGGGACCAGCTCCCAGCGCTTCCCTAAAGCCTTGCTTTTACGCGACTAATTCCTGTGCTTAATTAAAGTGCAAATGTTTGACAATAAATATTCTACCCTAATGAGATGTTTTGCCCAAATAACACCTGAAAGAAAATTGTAAGGCAAGAACATGAATGAGCTAACGATGAAATCACTCCTATATTTTCCAGACATTTTCAGAGAAGGCATGACATAATTCTGTACTATGTGAATGGTTTTCAGGAAATACACCTCCCAAAGTGAGTCACTGGATTTTTAATTCTGGGTTATAAATAGTCTCCTTCTTTCTGGGGGAGAGAAGAACCCAGGAATTGAAGTCAGGCCTAGCCGCTTGTCAGGCAAATGGTGCACTTCTGAGCTACATCACCGAACTAGAATAGACTACTTGCAATCTAAGGTTTGTTATATTTTAATGTCAACTGGTCACAACTAATCACTGCAAAATATACAGTGGCCTAATTTACTAGTTATGCCGAGCATGACTTGAGGAGAAATATGCTTGAAATATACTTACTTGGTGAGCAGAGATTTACATGCAAAAACCAGATATTTATGACCTAGAAAACAAATATTTCATACAATCAACAGACTCTGTAAGAAACTCATTTTAACAACTGAATAGAAATCCAAACTTAAAATATTAACTTAATCTGTAGGATTGAAAGAGTATAATTTTGTTGCTTTTCCATAAATGAGTTTTTCAGAAATGTCTTAAAAACTGTTCCTCTCTTCATTTGGTAAGCATTCCCCTTAAAATTGTTTCTTTAAAATTGCCTAATAACTTTCTCTGAGTTAATGGAAAAGGTATATTTGACCCTGTCCCAATTCCCACACATATTTGTAAAAAGTACTTTATGGCACAAAATTATACCAAAAGCATTACATCTTGCTGCGAAGCAGTAAAACTGCAGGATAGATGACAGAAGTCAGGGTTGGAAGTGTTCTTTTCTGAAAATAACAGTAGATCTACATCTCTTCATTCTTATCTTCTCTTAGTTTCTATTTTTGTGTCTTTTAGCAGATAATGAAAGAAAAGTGAATCGTGTTCAGTTCATTTCAATAAACATTGTACTAACATCCTGGCTCATACAACATAGGACTGTAACTGCATCTTCAACATTAACTATTTGTTTTAGAATAAATATGTCACTTTCCCTTCATGTTAACTCTTTGTTCCTTCCCTGTTAGCTGCTATTCATTCAGCATAATTTAGCTTTGTTCTATTTTCTCATATCTTTCATCTCATTATTCCTTTCCTCTTTGTAAATTTTAAAGTGGCCTTATGTTAGAAAGATTCTGTTGTGTTATTTTAATATTTTCTGAGCAACTGAACACTTTAAAAGGTGTGTCTTCTATCTTCAAATTTCCTCCCTGTATTTGTGAAATATGTTTAAAATAAGTTTTGACAAGGGAGAAATATGCTACAGTATACAAGTCATTAAGTTCTAACTGTTATATGTTCATTTCTCTCCAGATTTTCACACATCCCTAATTATTTTTAAGAAGTCCCTTCTGGTACTCTGTGTATCTTTGTGTTCTTGTAAACTGAAAACTACAAAACACGGGTGGGTTTCTGAGATTCTTGGCCACCATGACATGACAAAGTGTCCTTGAATCTGACCCTCTCTTAGTTCATTTGGCCATGCAATTTTTCTTTATATACTGTCATATTGAAACAACTTTATTTTTATATTTCAGATAGTTTAGTTAGAATCCTAATGAGTTGTTTTTAATCACAACAAATTTATGTTTTTAAAGATTTCAACTGGATTTTTATTGATTCAGTTTATTGGTATAATTTAGATATAATGATCACCATCATCATACAGAAATTGTACCTACACAAGACATATTTTTATTCATATTTTTCTTATTCCCCTCCCTTCTCTTTTCCCCAATTACCCTCCTTATTTATAAGGTCTCTGCTTCCATTTTATCTTTCTTTGTTCAATTTTCTTTCCCTTCCTTTTTTTCTCTTTCCTCCCTTCCTTGTGCTATTTCCCATTTAAATATTTTCTTCCAATTTCACCATACCTGTTAAATGTTTTGTCCTTATTATACCTTCAATTTATCACATCAGAGAAATAATGTAATATTTATACATGTGTGTCTGACTTATTTCACTTAACAGTACTGTTTCTGGGTGCATCCATTTAGCTACAAAAATCACAATTTGAGTATTTTCTTTCTTTTATGTCGCAGTATTTCCCTTATTTCATCAACTGTTAACTCTGGTTTTTGCCTATGTATATGACATCCCCAGGATGCTTGAAGAACTATTCCAGCAACATCTATGGGTTATTTCTTATAAAATCCTACCATTTTATCGCTTTTATTTCATCTACCTGTTTAACATGATGTTAAGAATTTCTTCCAAATAAGAATAGTAAATCCTGTGAACTTTGCTTTGTTGAATGAACAGGACATTTCTTCCAGTGAAAAAGAATTGCTCTGTGAAATTATTGTCTTATCCATAGTAACTTGTACCTGTATTTGTGAATTATTTCATAATAACACCTGGTTGACATCCTGATTAACATTCAGGAAACATGAATCTTCATGAGTATCACTGAGTGTTCACCATATTTATTCTGATGACTTTTCTCAGCACAACTACTTCCCTTGAGAAAATCAAGCATTTACTGACTGCTCCATTCTTCGTTGGTTTTACCTGCTTCCTCTGGTAGCCATAGCCAAATGCTCTGCGAAATGATGCCATCTCATCTAGAGCACTTCCCAATTTGAAATTCAAACTTTGATTTCTGTTTCATCTAAAAACGCTTGTATTTCCTGCAAGAGATTTTTCTGCTTACTTTTCACTCTGAAAATTATTTACTGACTACTTCGTTGAATGCACTGAAGCAGGAATGAATTCACTTTTTAAATTTTCTGCTGAATATGAAACATTATATTTTCTAACCAAAGAACTTGGCATATATATATATATATATAGTTATTGATTTACAGTAATCAAACTTTTAAAAAATGGAAATAAAGTTTTAAGTAAATGTGACAAAAGAACTGTACTCTGAGGGTAGTTAAAGAAATTACAGAGAGGAAAGAGAGAGCTGCTAGCTGTGTGTGCTCCCTTAGCATTTGGAAATCAAGTCAGTGGTTTGAACCATTAGCAAGCAAAAGGCGAGCACAGCCACTCTGGGTCAGTGACACAGACTCTCTTGACCTGGCTATTCCTTTATTTCAGAAAACTCTGTGAAGCAAAACAGGGAAACCTCAAAAGTAAATCATCAGCCTCACGAATATCTGGACCTTCCATCATTAAAATATTATTATAATCATGTAAAATTTTTCTGAAAAGAAAGTTCATCAGTGACTTTCTAGCCTGTATCACAAATCCATTGAGTTTCGTCAAGATATCATTAGTTATGTGTAAATTGTATAAACCTTTATGATTCTGTACAGTTTTTTAAAACTCGCATTTACAAATCACCCATCTTTGTTTTGAATCCATCTTTTCCAGTGTCAACATTTGCATAGTCCTCTTTAGCACTTTTATGAGTGCCTCTTACAAAAACTAAATCTCTCTCCCTTTTGTCAGCTTCATCTAAACTCATGTCCATTTCACTCTTTCATCCACGTCATTTCACATGGCCCCACCTCTCAGTGTCTTAACCTTCACGTTATTCATACCCGCTAATTCCACCGCAGAGAGGATTCTCATGGCATTTATGGTCATCTTCGCTTACAGCACAACTACACATGTGCTTGCTATTGTGTGGATTTGGAGGTTCCCACAAAGATTTGGTTACTGACTGTGGGTAGCATTGGGAGTTGGTGGCACCTCTGGCAGTAGAAGGAAGCGAGGTCACATGGGTTATGCCCTTGAAAGAGCTGAAATGGGCTGCGGCCTCAGCCCATTTTCTTTTTCTGAGATTCTTGGCCACCATAGCGTGAACAGGCCTCCTTCACCATACACGGCAACATCGTGATGTACTGAAGCTCCCCAGGCCAAAAGCAAAGTGCTAAATAATTATACACTGAAGCACCTGAAACCATGAGGAAAATAAACAAGCAAACTAGCAAGCAAACTAAGCCACTTTTAAATTAATTTTCTCAGGTTTTTCGTCACAGCAATGAATAGCTTACCCATAGTACTTCTTAGATATCACCCCCAAAATGCACAAAGACACTTGACAATCAGGATTCTATTTAACAATACCTCATTTGCTGGGGCCAAATTATTTAATATTTAATAGAATTTTTAGATGTAGAAGATATACCCTTGTAATGTTATTAATGAAATGTAGTAGATATGAAAATTTGTGTATAATGGGTACAATTGTGTTTTCCAACTTTGTCCTCGGCAGATGAATATGTGCAGAGATATAAATATCTAATCCATATCGATCTTTTTTGCCAGCTCTTCCTAAGTATCTTCAAGTGACATCCATGAGGCTCATACTTTATCATCTTAGCAACATGTTATCCAGTCAATCTGTTTTCTTGAGCAAATTTTGCGTATGTGTGTGGTAAAATGATTTCTGGGTTCTGTGGTTTCTACAACTGCAGTTCACTAAAGCTAAACGCCATTAGCACGTCTACAAGTAGACTCGATCAAAACCAGCTTCAGAAAATAAATCTCACAAGGGCCCAACTCAGTGACTCCAGCTGACTTGTGACAAAGTTAAATAGGACAAACTCCAGAGGTTCACACACTCAGGTGTTTCGGCAGTTTCCAAATTCCAACTTCCACATCCTGTTTTGTTTTGCTTCCCTCTGAATATTGTTTTTGAATTATTCCAGATCAAGTCCATCTTCTTTTTCTTTCCATGTCCACAACTTCATAGACATTATATTTATGTTCTTCATTTAACATTTTGGATTGTTTCTGTGTACATGTTTCTTGCACATTTTTAAATGACAAGAATTTATAATGCAATGTTTAGTGATAGTGTTCACTATTTTAAAAATTTCTGCTTTTTAAAATTGCAATTAATAAAATAACAAATGAATTTCTGTGGGAAATTGTCATACTACTTTTTTTACTGTTAACTTCAAAAATACTTTCTTTTGCATAGGACACAGTATAACTGCTTCTTCTATATAACTCTATGATGTAATATACTACACTATTACTTAGATGATTAACTGGTTTTATGGTCTATATTTTTTAAATATAATAAAGATTTGGGAGAAAACATATAACCATAAGTCTTTTTAAAATATCATTTAGAATAATAGTTTTTGAGTGTCCATTACTATATCTCTTTCTTACAGCACTTACAATGTGAATCTGAATATAATGTGTAAATTCTTAGGGTAACTATAAATATATATATGAGTAATTCATGTCTGATCATATGCAGAGCTACAGAACCATGATCCATACAAAAATAAGTGTAATATTTCTTGGAACTAGTTTCTATCAGTGTCTTTTATTTTTCTGCAGTATCAGGGATTAAATTTATGACCTTGCACTTGGAAGGCAGGCAGGGGCCCTACTGAGCTAAATCCCAGCCCCCTATCAATCAATTTCTAAAGCTAATTCAGAGCTAATATTTTGAAGAAGTATAAAAGTTGAAACATTGAAATCTGATAGCTTTGTATATATTTCTCAACATTTGTTAACAAATTTGCTCTTGATTTTTCATAAATGAAATAAGTACAAACGAATACTATGCTATTTTATTATATGGTTAGGATTAGTAATATGCAAATAAAGTGACTCATTTAATAAATACTGGCAATTTATTATACACTAAGTAATGTCTGTAGTGTGTGGTATGAAAAAAAAAAACAGAAAAATGCCTACATTAAGGGGTTCATTTACATGGGAAATGAAACTAACACATACGTAATTCCTAGACGTTGCCAGTCATCTTCATGTAAATATTTTATCCTAATATTTTCTTGAAAGTTCTGAAAACTTAACTGAATGACAAATACAAAATGGGCACTTTCCAAGCATTCGTATTTCTCACCTAATTTACTCAACAGTTGAAATAAATCGCGTACTTTGCTTTCAAACCCCATGGATTAAGCTAGCCGCTCTCTTTCATGCCTCACTCGGACTGGGTGTTGGGATGAGTTAAAACTTACACATACTGGGTGATTCTTGCTGCACTGAGAGCGTCCCTTAAATGAAAACCAAAATGCTGTGGTTAAATTTTCTCTCATCTAACGACTCTCGAAAAATAATTTCTATTACTTTATATAACAAGTCCTCCTGAAAGCACATGCAGCACCAGAGACAGGAAGTTATTTATCAAACGGCAAGGAGAAGAGTAAAGGAGAGAAGAACTAGAAATTCTGCTGAGGCTGGCGGGGAGGGAGGAGGGCGAACCTGACATGGGATGTTTGCCACCTAATAAACCACAGTTAACCTTTCTTCAAAGTGCTTTAGTTCTCAGCAAAGCCATTGATCTCTGGTTGACTATGTTCTCGATGATAATGATGATGATGATAACAGCAATAAAACATCCAGAGACAGGAACAGCGTAGTGTAAATTAATGCCCTGCACGATGGCTCTGTAAGAAGAAAGTTCCTCAAAGGGAAACAAAATAGAGCATATGTCAGCATATCAAATATTTTTAGATTCGGTACTTAGGTTTCTCACCATAGTTTCACTATCATTCTTAAGTGAGCAAATGTATTTTTAGGGCAAAGAAAGATGAGTCGTACCCCACATTTCCTCCCCTGACGTGATTGAAGAGCGCTGTTTACTCCAAGGAGGTGGAGTGAACACAGGTTTGATGTTGTTCAAAAACGACTCGTCTTTTGACAGCATCTCCAGGGGGTCAATTAATGCAGCCGCGTGGAGGGCTTTGTACAGGAGCAGCTCATTAGGACTGAGTGAGGCGAGGATACTGCTGTGTTTTCGTAAGCTACCACTTGTCTGATGCTAGCTCCTCCGACAAAAAAAAAGGGGGGGAAACGCATTTGCCACAGAAACTTTCCTCTACGATGTTGCTTCACACTGGGGTTGCCACCCAGCAAGGGTCCTGGAACTGAAGCTCTTCCTTCACCGAGAGGTAATTTCTACCTAGAAAACTTCCCATTTGTGCATGCAGCATTAATAGTATTTCTGTTCTTATTTGGCCTCAGCATGCGTTTATTTGTCTTGAAAGGGGAAATTCAGCTCATCAAATTACTTAGTGAGATCTTTAAATATGGAGTTCTACTAGTATATAAACTCTCATTTAACTGGGAGGGGTTTCAGTGTTTTATCTTTTTCTATTTTGTAACAGCCTTCAATAGTTTCCGAATAACTTTAAATTTAGAAGAATACTATAAATCCATCCAGTAGGCATTTTCCACTTTCTAGAGGTTAACCAGGGATAATTCATGTTTTAATAAGAATATGTAGAAAAACACCTCTATGCCATGACTAAATTGGCTGCGTTCAGTTGAAAGGACAGGGGGTGCTTGGGATTTGCTACTTTTCTTTTTTTTTTTTTTCCTTGCAAGAGAGATGTTCTTTTTCAGAGTTACTTTCTCAATAAAGACGTGATAGAAGAAGGAAATTATTTGCTATAGATCGAATGTTTCTATTTCTCCACAACCCTGGGTGAGTATTGGAATGAGAGAGACCCTAGGGGTTTTTCCTTTCACTTTCTGCTCTGTAAGAATAGAAGGAGATGAGGGGCCGGGGATTTAGCTCAAGTGGTAGCATGCCTATCTTGGAAGCACAAGGACCTGAGTTCAAACTCTGGTACCACCAAAAAAAAAAAAAATGGAGATGATAAACAAAAACCATACCCTCTCCAGAAGTAAAAGCAGCCAAGAAGCATATGAAGAAATGTTCAACAGCATTGGTCATTCAAGAGACGCAGATGAAAACAACACTGAGATTTCATTTTATTCCAAATATAATGGCTGCTATTGCAAAATCAACAAGCAATAAATGCTGGTGAGGCTGTGGGAAGAATGGAACACTTCTCCACTGTTGGTGGGATTGTAGTCTTGTGCAACCATTGTGGAGATCAGTGGAAAACTAGGATTAGAGGTCCCATTTGACCCTGCCATTCCCCTAAGAATATACCCAAAGGGATTAAAAGATTCATATTTTAAAGACATATGTATACCCATGTTCATAGCAGCTCAGTGTGTGATAGCCAAATCTTGGAAACAACTCAGATGCCCATCAACTGCAGACTGGATGAAGATGTGTTTTTTTTTTTATATAAAATGGTGTACTACTCTGCCATAAAGAATGACAGGATTTCAGTAATTTATATGCAAATGGATCCACCTTGAGGACACACTAATAAGTGAAATAAGTAGGTCACAGATATGTCAATATTGTATCTTTTCTCTGGTATGATAACCTATAGATGTAAATGAGTTCTAGAATGTATGCTAGATTTTGTAAAATAGGAAATATTCAAAGGGAATTATGGTGAGGGAATGTAATGAGGGGAAAATAAATATGATTTGGAAAAAAATTAAATAGCATACATGTATGGAGTGGGAAGTTGTGGGTGGGTAGTGATATGGGTAAAAATGAGAATGAATTTCTCTCATATACTGGTACAAATTCCCCAATGTTGGGCGTGATTGTAAGCTGTATATAAAATGTACCAATCAATAATTCAATTTAAAGAATCATACCCTCTGCAGACAAAAATCATTCCCTCTGCAGACACCAGGTCCACTGTCACTTTGATCAGAAATTACCCATTTTTAGCATTGAAACACATAGTAAATGTGTACTGCTTAATCCACTCTTTCTGGAAAAAACAAAAAGTAGCACCAAGGAGAAGCCATGCTGCTTCAGGGGTTGGTTGATTGTGCACACTGCTTTGCAGCTGGCCAGTGGGTAGAAGCTGGAGAAAGCTGTATTTCTACAAGTCTCGGCACTCAGGGGGATCCTGAAGGCTCACAGAACAAAAGAACGGAAGAAAAGGATTCAGTCTTCTTAGAGGACATTTAAAGCCTCATGAGCAGAATATTCAGAAGACAGAAGATAAAAGCTATGGTGTTGGAAGCTGAAAGAAAAGCAATCGTTGTTTCAGGTGGTGAAAGCCCTGATAAATAGTGCACCTATTCTAATGTTTTGTGGAAGACAGGACTTTCAAGGCCTGAAATTCGATATTTACCTCCTTTTTATAAACTGAATTTGGATGACATAGCTTGGCTGTTTTTGAGTACTTACAGCAACACATAAGAGGAGAAATATTAGTTGAATATAAGCTTGCTAAGCAAAAGAGAAGTAGAACTTTAAACTTGAAAATATCTTAGCCTGTCCATGTTCCCAAAATGAAAATGGGAAGGCTTGACAGACTGATTATTTGTAAGAAGATGTATAATGATGTACGCTGTGGGTTTCATCCATTATGTCAGCAAAAGTGAGGAATAAAGATGAGACTGAAGTAGCAGACACACTTCCAGGTAGGTCAAGAAAAGAGAGAAATAATAAAAGTGAAGGAAGAATTTCAGACTTCTTAAATTCCATAGGAGCAGATCCTATTGCCTGAAAACAAGTGTTACTTCTTCAAGTCAAATAAAGAATATTAAAAGTACCACACCATGGGGCTGGGGATTTAGTGCAAGTAGTACTGCGTCAACCTTGGATGCACAAGGGCCTGAGTTTGATCCCTGGTACCACAAAAAAAAAAAAAAAAAAAAAAAAAGTACCACACCATCAATAGGAGCCTAACTGTGGTCACTTCTAGAGTGATTTCAAAGCACAGGTCCAGCCCCTGGCAGAGGAATGTGGGTATGGTGCCCGTCAGAGCCCTGGGAGTGTGGCTCTCACACCCAGCTAGGGCCAAGGCACAGGGCCCAGCACCGCACAGGCCTGTCTGGCGGTAGCAGTTCCACCTCCGGGACCAGGAAGTCAGGTTCTGATTCAGGGCAAAGTTATCTTAAGTCCTAGGGTTTGACGGAGCCTGCCTTGCTAGTTTCGTATATTAAATTTGATTTGCTTTTCCTTATCTGCAAGCCAGAATCTCTTTCTTTTTCCCTCGTTCTCCTTCAGGGACAGAAGTGCCTGCCCTATCCTCATCCCATGACTGTGTTTTGGAAGCACGACTTGTTTGGTTTCATAGGTTCACAGCTGGAAAGACACTTGCTCACAGGCTGCATCGCCCCCTCCCCCAGTCTCACCCACGCCCACTCCTGATGATACTTGGATGAAAGTTAGGGCTTCAGAGAGCCGGGCTCACAGTGGGATAATTAAGACCGTGGTGGTAGAATTAACAGACTGCGCAGGAGAGCGGGCCGCTTGGCGGTCCAGTGTGGAACGTTAGGGGCTGAATAATTGTGCTCCTCTCCTTTGATCATATCTTGAAATCCTAACCTCCCAACGAATATTTGGGGAGGTGAAGAGTTCACAAGAGCGCAGGCCCCGTAATGTGATTAGTACCCTTATGAAAGGAAACCTGAAGAACTTGCTTTCTTTTTCTGTGCCGTATGGATAAACAGAGACAAGAATCTGCTAAATAAGAAACAAAACAAACATTCATTAAACACCGGATCTGCCGCAAGGAGGATCTTAGCTTTTCTATTCTCCAGATTCCGGATAAATAAATGTTGCTTCGGTCACGCAGTTGTACAGTGCTGCACTGTGGCGGCCCGAGCACAGGCCGTTCTCGTGATGTTTGAGGGAATAGATTCAGGTCAATACAATCAGACGGAACAGCCTGATTTCAAAATGTGTTTTGAAATTCTGCCACATGCAATCGCTGCACTAAGTTTACCACGACATTCATGACTCATTGCTTCTCACTACCTTCCACGTGCCATAAAATCTCAACAACTATATCTACTTCTCGCCACGTCACTACAGGCTTTTTCTTAATTTGGTTCATACACTCAGACTTTTAGGGATAGAAGATTTAGAAGAAACCCCCTGTCTGTATGTTTCCCAGTGACTGAAGGCATGTAGTTCACAATAAAATGCTTGGGAATAAAATTCAAACATATTACAGGCTCAATGTAAAAGGGAGAAGAAGGAAGGGAATTCTTATCTTCAGTAGTATTAATGGAATTTATAGATCATAAGATAGAGTGAAAGAGAGACAGAGAGGCCACTTTGGGCTGTTTGTCTGTATTTACACAACCTCAAAACCAAAAGATAAATCTATTACTATGAAAAAAAAATAACTTTCACAGCAAAAGAAGGGACTTGAGATGTCTTATGTATATATACAGCTCTCTACAGTGAATGCAATCAAAATCTGTAGCAATCATGCACTGTACTAATAAAAGTAAGAAAAATGGCATTGAAATGACAAATGGTGCATTTTTCCCCAAGACGAATTTGGGGGAAAGAGGAAGATATTTAAAAATAACTGTAAAATGTACTAATGCTTACGACGCTCTAGGCGCTCTGCAAGTGGCTTGGCATCGCTCATCTTGAGACTTAAGGTTGTATCAACACAGGTATCTCAGGGCTGAGAAGCGGGGATCTCTCACGCTCCGTGACACGCGCTGACCCGGGGGCCGAGGTCGGCGCGGGGCCGTTCGTGCCCACCTGCTCCGGCGTCTCCCCCGCTCTCACCCCGAGGTCGTCGTCACCAGATCCCTCCGCAGCCCCGCGCTGCTTCCGGCCCGGCTCTCTCACCTGACGGCGCTGCCGCCCACGTCCAGGTCCTGCGCGGTGACGGCGCCGATGACGGTGCCCACGGGCGTGTCCTCGAACACCTCCATGGTGTAGGCGGGCCTGCTGAAGACCGGGGGCTCGTCCACGTCCAGCACGCTGATCTTCACGGTGGCCGTGTCCTTGAAGGGGCCCGCGGAGTGGAACCTGTGGTCCAGGTGCGCGTTGGAGGCCTCCACTCTGAAGGTGTAGGCCTTCTTGGTTTCAAAGTCCAGAGGCTGCGCGAGAGCAAACACAGTGAGAAGGGCCCCGGGCGGCCGGTGGGGCGGCGGGGCGAGCAGGGCTCCCCGCAGCGCGCTTTGCTTTCGCTCCTTCCTGCGACACCGGGGAGCGCACCCAGGTCCCTGCACTGGGCTGCACCCCATGTCCAGAACGAGCTGGACCTTTCTATCCCCCCGCCTCAGCCTCCCAGCTTTTGCGTTTGTAATCTGTGGGTAAAGAAAAGAATAAATATGATTTGGAAAGAAAAGAAATAGCATGTAGATAAGGGGTGGGGCGCTGTGGGTGTGTAGGGATATGGGTAAAAATGAGAATTAACTTGTGTCATATGCTGGTACAAATTCCCCAGTGTCGAGTGTGATTGTGAACTGTGTATAAAATGTGCCAATAAAGAATTCAATAAAAAATGCCAGGCGTGGTGGCTCACGCCTGTCATCCCAGCACTCGGGAGGCAGAGACAGGAGGATTGCTGAGTTCCAGGCTTGCCTGGGCTGCATAGTGAGCTCAGAGCCAGCCTGAACTATAAAGCGAGACTCTGTCTCAAAAAAAAAAAAAAAAAAAAAAAAAAAAAAAAAAAAAAAAAAAAAAAAAAAAAAAAAAAAAAAAAAAAAGAATTCAATAAAAAAAAAGAAAGAAAGCACAAGGTAAATATCTTAATAAAAGAACCACCTGAAGATAGACATTTCTGGGCAGCTTGTTCGAATAACCTGTTGCTATTAATATGAATAATACCCGAGTAGATATACATAATGGATAAGGGCTATTCGTTTTATACAAGCATTAGGAAAACTGCGACAGAACCCGGTGCGGGAAGGGAGTCCTGCTCTTATCCGACGCTGCCCTCTAGTGAAATCAAAAAATGATAACCAAAACCAGAAAGCAACCAAAAAGCATTTGGGTAATTGAAAAGCTCCTTGGATTGTGGTGGAAAATTCGATATCACAAACTGTGGGACCTTTTTTTACAGTCAGATGTTCTTATTCTGACATGAATACCATGTCCTGTTAAATACTTACCAGTGTCTAGTTATTTTAGTAGGAAAGTTCTATATCAATATTTATAACCATACACAGTAGTGATTGTGAAAAGACTTAGTTTTCCGTGTTCTTAGAACTGATCATATAATTAGTGGCACTTCCATGCATGGCCAGGATATATCAGCAAGACTCGTGGATTTAAACATAAATGATTGAACTAAAGCAGGCTACAGAATCATTTTCTTTTCAATCACCGATGCCCAATTTTAGCATGCCATCACTGAAAATATTGCTTATATTTTCCAATAACCGCAATAATATCTTCCAAACTATGTCACAGTAGTGTGTTAAATAATGGCACACTAAAATTGTACAGTAATTTTATGTCTTGTTGTCTGGTTTTGTTTTGTGACCATTAGTTTCTCTAAGTTACAAGATGTGCTTCAGCACATCTATTAAAACAGCCAATGTCTACAAAAAAAAAAACATCAAAATTGCAAAGAATTGTACTTTGTGTGTAATGTTTTATAAACTCTAAATGGTTCATTGTTTATAAACAATATGATGCTTCCATATTAGTCTTTCCAAATTCTAGTTTGTGACTTGTAAGTTAGGTTCCCTGCCCAGAAGCATACGTGTTTGTTGAGAATCCTGTATCTTAGAATGTCAGCCTTACTTCCAGCCCTGCCCTTGTGTCTTTAAAATTGAAAAGGCCTCTACTGTCTGTGTGAGTGTGCAAAGTTCTTTTGAATAAGTGCTAGTCTATTTCCTTACTCAATGCTATAGTTCTCTGAATAAACTTGACTCCCTTTTGGTAAGTCCATTGCAAGCCTTGGATGAGAGAATTCTGAAACTGTTTTCATTATGATAATTATTATCATGTTTTAGAAAAATCAATACAATCTGTACCTCTTAAGAACGACCAACCTATCACAGCAGGAGCAAATTTGATGCTCAGAGAAAGAGAGTGAGATAAAAGTGCCTTTTTGTACATATAGATATTTTCAACTGAAAACAGACATCCCACAGTGATCAAAGAACTGCAATATCCTGGGTAGATTTACTTTCTCCTTTCGCTGACCTTAAGCAGTTTCTCTTGACAAAACAGAGCAACTGGAAAAAGCAAAGGGAGTTGAGAGTTATCTCTCTCTGCTTGACTTCACCAACCCACTGACTGACCACACTCCACACTTTAGATGAAGGAAGGAACTTTGATTTCACAGTCAATAAAAATTCTAGTATTTGAAATAGGTACAGAACAAACAAGATTTGTTTGTGATGGCAAGAAAATGAGTTCAGTTCAGTGATAATAGGATGATATGATTGAAATCATATATTTAATTTAATTTTGATAAATGACAAAGTTTTGTAACATTATTTAGGGTTCACACATTTCTGAACCTTTCTGGAAAGGTGCCAAAAATGCCTAATTAAACTTTAGTTCAGCAGCTCCTTGTTCTCTTAACTATTTCTATAATGGAAGATTAGGGAGATCAGATTTTTCAAGACGTGGTAAGAAGTTATGCAGTAAGAGACCACAACTATGGCAAAACAGAATACACTTCATTACTACTGAGAGCGTAAAGGGGGCAACTGGGCAACTTATAATCTTTCTTCAGTTCGTTGCTTCAGCCATTCTATCTGCTATTGCTTTTCTCAAGTCCAGATCACAAAAAATTAGATAAAGTTGCATGTTGTGGCACATGCCTGTAATTCTAGCAGTCCACGGGGAGAGGCTACTGGAAGAGGGTCCCAAGTTGAAGCACGTCTTGGGACTTAGAGAAAGTCATGCTCAGAAAACGAAACCAGACAACAAGACATGTCGAGAGAGAGCTGGGCATGTATGTAGCTCAGCGGGGCCACTTCTGCAGCCCAAGCGCAAGGGGCTGCTTCAGTCCCCGTGTGGCTCTGGGGTTACGGCTACATAAATAAAAAAGTATGGATCAGGGTTTGAGCCCCAGCACTGTAAAGCAAATAAACAAAGAGCAACATCTAGAAATCTGCGAAGTGTTTGGTGCCAGATGAGTTTCTCATTTCAAGGGGGGTGAGAAATTTTAGCATAAGGAAATAGGAGAATAACTCCTTGAACTCTTCCAGAACTCATGAGGGCCCCACACGGTGCAAAGTGGAAATGAGTAGGTTCCGTTTGAGCTCTGTTGAGGAATCTGAAACACTGTGGCTATGACACAAAGAATTCTGACCTCACTCCATTATTTTTTGGCCCCACTGATCCTCCGACCCTTGTGTGAAACAAGCCTGCCCTCCACTGTGCGAGAGACTTGAAAATTTAACAGTATATCACTTTCTTCAGCTTTCTCAGTTTGATGGAAATATAAATTATGCAGATATGACTACAGTCTTAACAACTCGACAGTGAGTTAAGAGAGATCTCACTTAGTATTCTGACTTAATCATATTGGCCTTTGAAGGAAGAAAGTGATGCAGGTGAAGTTTGAGTTCTGGTTGACCTTGAAGGAGTAACCTTGTGAACCTAGAAGCCAATGTGACAGGGAGCTAATGCACAACTGTAGGAACGAAGACACATCTTGGTCACGAACCAAAGATTAGGAGCATCCGTCATCAACTGACAAACAACACCTTCTACCAGTGAGCAGAGGAAAGGACCCCCAGGCCCCAGGCCCAATCCGCACTTCGATGTGAGTCTGAAAGGCCCTGCGCGGAGGACCAGTTATACACAACCTGCCCCACGGTCACTGTGCCTTTGCCCATCTCTACACTATATGACTCTATTTCTTCAGGGTTTGTGATGAACTTCTGTAACTGTTTTTACCAACATGATGCAGCCATCATTCTGCAAATATATCCTTTCACAATGAGGTTACATTCTGTCCATCACCCCGCAGGTCTCAGCGAGGAGGAGCAAAATTAGCAAAGAACACCAGTGATAAGGGAAAGTAAGGTCCTCTGAAGAGGGATAGATTATTTCAAAGATAGGTAGATACAAATCAGATTTATATCAGACAGAACTAGGATGCAAAAGAGAAGGAGCAAAGTCTTGTAAAGTAGGGTTTTTATACCAGACTGAACAATAAAGATAAGATGTTCAGAGAAAATATTATTTCAAAGGGCAGGCAAGTTTTCGAAGACTTAGTTTTATGGCCAATAAAATCAGTTCTTGTCCAGAAGGCAGCAAAGGAGTCGTTGTGGACACATTGTTATCACTGGGGAAAGACTTTGACTCAATATTCACTATGAGATTTCAGTTATTTGTTGAATGAAAGGTATCTGTATATCAAGTGAGTGAGACAGTCCCTGTAACAGTGGAATACAGATATTTTTAAAGTTCAGGATTAAATTTTGATAAAATTATTATGAAATTTAAATATAACATCAAATACAATATATAGGAAAACGTAGTTTGTAAATAAAGTACATCAACATTTATATAGTCCATATAGTTTACTTCTAAAAATTTTAATGGTATAATTATTAAAAATGCCCTTTTTGTGGAAAGTGAATACTATATTTCAGTTGCTGCATTATTTTCTTGATTTTGAAAAATTAACTTTAAAATCATGAGTATTTCTTTAATGCCTTATTCTATGATGATGACTTAGTAAATAAACCCGGCAACTAAAACAAAACAAAATTTCAACAACTTTCAGTGATTTTAGTTAAAAATGTCCCATGATATTTTCATTAAATAATCATCAAATATTATAAACACTTTAGTAAAATATACATAATCCTCCAAAAATTGTATACACACTTCAGGGAAAGGAAAAAAATGTGTTTTTCAACAGATGGCATTACGGCTGTAAGGGGAATTCTTGAAGGTGTTGCACACTGCAAAAAATTGACTATATTACTGGCCTTTTAAGGAGAAATTGAAAATGCACATGTAGCAAACTCGATGACTGAAATTACCGAAGCAGCAATTTGCTGTACTAATAAATGTCTGGAAGCCAATGGCCACCGTTTTGAGCACTTCTTGTAATTGCAGAGGCCAAATGTAACTTGTATTATCCAGGATGTCTCAAAAATTTCGTATTGAATTTTTAGAAGACCTTTTCTTTTCCCAACGAAGACCTTTTCTTTTCTGAATGATGTATACATGTGTCGGGGAGACTCCGTATCGGTCACATACATTCGGTATAAATGGTCATTATAGACAGGTTAACTTTTCTAACACATATCACTCACACAATAATCGCAAATGTATGCTTTTGAAATACGTATTATAATAAACAATAGGCTGTGTGATTTTGAGAAAGGCATTTTTCTTCTCAACTTCAGAGCTCACATCTGTGACATTAGTGAAACACTATTTTTCTAAATACTTTGTAAAATAATTGGAACATCACATTTTATCTGAGTAAAAAGAAAATCAGTTCATCAGAAGGAAAAAAAAAAGAAAACCAACATGTTTGTTCATTCAGCTAATAAAAAAACTGAAATATCCTCTATTTTCAGGCATCTTCTTCCTGAGAACAAAAATATGGGAAAAAAAAGTACCTCTAGGGACTTAAATATACTGAAAAGAGTCACATGTGCTTTAAACATGAGGGTCACAAGTATTTCGGGTGCTGTGAGAAATACAGTAACATTTTCTGAAGAAAATAGGGAGTGACCAGCTTTCTTTGAGGGACTTGAGAAAGGAAGGTAAATTTCAAACAGTAAAGAAATAAAATGTCAATTGTGTCTGGCAGGGCTTTCTAATGCAGAAGGGGGAGAAGCTAACAACTCCTAGGATCACACTGGAACAAATCTGATGTAACTGAAATGCAGCTCATGCATGTGCGTGGAGAAGATGGTAGAAGGAAAATGTGTTATACGCTCTTTATTGTCAGCGGAAACAAGGAATCTTTAGGGAAAACGAATAGAAGAGGTCATTTCCTCCATTCACTCACTGAGTTAGTGAAAGGTAAGGTGAGGGTAGTTCACGGCGCTGGGGGAGGAGACCCCGTGGCAAGTGTGGAGGGAGGGAGGACATAACCACCAGACCAGGGGGGTGTGTAAGCCCCACCCCAGAGGAATCTCTGCCGAGCTCCTGAGGAAGTTCATGGAACTGGGTTGCTGGGAAGCAGCCCAGGTAGCCCCACTGAGTGGAGAGGAGAAAATAGGAATAAAAACATCTCTAATGTGTTAGACTAAAATACAGCTTGGGAAATTTAGAACGTGGGAAAAAAGACTACGCATTTAGAAAATTTTACAAGGCCACAGAGAAATCTGTGTGGATTGTATTAATTTGGGGTTAATTTAGAACGGAGACCATTCAGGCGAGTTAAGCAAGGTGTTTAAAAAGGACAAACAAATACAGAGGAAAACAGGAGCAAAATATTTACAGAAGTGAGGGAAGGAGACGGTTTTTCTTTGGAATTAGATATGTCAGCGTGGCTAAAAATAGAATTAAATTTAATAAATGCAGGTATTTGCTTGGCTTTGTAAAGTATTACATTAAGAAATGTTTCTAGCAGCTATTTAGAAATTAACCACATGATGGTGCTATGTTACCAAATTACACGATGCAGAATGCTGTCCTAGCCGTTTGTCAGTACGTAGGAAGGAGGGGAGTTCTACTGATTGACCAGTAAATAAAACATACAAATCCCCACTGGAACCAATTAAAGCTTTAACCTATTTATTAAAGGGTTTATGTGAACAGAAAAGCATTTTATCTCCTATGCTTAAAATCATCCTGCTCTGGTTTTAACGTGACTTACAGTTAAGTCACTTTAAGATGAAATCCTATCCTAAATAACATCAAAATGTCAAGTACTTTAAATTGTAAATTTAAAATTATTTTATAATAAAGTATAATCACTTTACTATTGCTCATTTTAAACATATGTTCTCATTACTAGTTTCTAAATGACAATTTTATGGAAATGTCACAGATTATTGGAGAAGTTATGCTGGATATTAAATGATTCTTCTGTAAATCTGAAAAACATTGTTATGTAAAAATTCATCACGATTTGTTAAATCAATAACGAGAAAAGCAGCGTGTTTCAAAATTTTATTTTTTGTTTTCATTCCTTGGAGGTTTTTTATTCTTGAAAATTTCTATTTCTTGTTATATCCAAGAACTACACATTTTAATATTTTTTCCAGTAGGAGATAATTGACTAAAATATACTTAACTTATCCTTCCAAGAAGGTACAACATTGTTAATGACTTTATTTTCTGATTTTTTTGTAGACTACCTCCTACTTTTTAGGGGAGATAGAAACAGTAAGAAGCTTTATTCTAGTGTTGGACCTGTTCATGTTGCAACATGATATTCAACAGTACACAAGGTACTTTTCATTTCTTTATAGTTCGGCCAGGGTCACATGATGTAAGTGCAGAGTAACAGTAATTTTTAGTTCATTCTTTTTTTCCAACCACTATCTGGAGAGTTTATAGAGTTTCACAATGTTACTCTGTGTTCAGAGAGATACGATGGACACAAATCTCATAAAGTCAGTCAAAAGTCAAGATTAAAGAATAAAATAAATAAAAATGCTTTTTGGATTTCTCAGCTCATATAAACCTGTTGTTTTTATCCTTTTACATCTTCACTGTACAAAGGAGAAAGAGGATGTAGTAAAAAATATTGTGAAGATGAAATAATAGAAAAAATGCTTTAGGACAGTGGTCATATTAACTTATAGCATGTGAGTTAAGGTAAAAAATATGAAGTCAAAGAATTTCATGTTTCCTCTCTCTTCTGTAGCTTAAAATCTGTTAGTCAAAAATTAAAATAACTGATCTTTTAAAAACTTACATATTCATATGTAGAATACATATTTTTGGACTTTTAGAAGAATTCAGGATACTAAACATGTGGTCCCAGTATGAGCTTGCTTTTACATCCAAATCCTTATACTATAATTCTCTGGTGAGACATTAAGTGAAATTTATAGAAAAATAATTTGAAGATGACTATAAAACTGAAATGCTTTTGTTGGTGCTTCCAGAAACATTTATTTCAATATAACTCTTTCTGTAAAGACATCTAATAAGGCTCAGCCAAAATCTTCTGAGAATTTACTGGATACAGGTATGAATAATCTTGTCACACAAAAAGGATTCAAGTAAATAATTCTATTTAAGGTGATTTTCACTTTTTCCGAGGTTTTATTCACTTGGGTGTCTTCCTATTATTTTTTTTACAGTCATATTTTTCATATTCATTAAGACCTACAAATGTTTGCATGCCTACATTCCACAGAATAAAACTATGTAAGAGGTCAATGATAGGTAGTCTTAAAATCCTGTCACAAAACCTAAGTTTTTTTTAGTCCGCAGGTTGCAACTGTCTTTTTTGGTAGAACAGTAGGGTCTTGCCGCGGACACAGCTTTCCGTGGAGGGCAAGGTCACCTTTAGCACAGCCAGCTCACCCCACTGTTCTATTCGGCTGCGTGATCCTCCATTGCTTGGTGCAACTGGCCAGAGCTTCAGAATATCTATGAAGCTGCGTCTTCGTGTAGTGCCTGTATAATATGACCAGACTCTCTCTATGCCTCACCTTTCTCATCGCTCTAGGCATCACTCTGTTTGGGGGACTCTCTGGTCTCCTCACTCCGTTGTCTCTGTTCTTCGTTCTTACCACCGATTTTCCGTGGAGTACACAGAGCAAGCGGACTGTCAGGAGTGAAAGTGAGGTAGGTCTCATCTCACCCTAAGCTCTCAAAGGCTTTTCAAATTCAGAGTCCTTGGCTTGGCTTCAAGACTGCCCGTGGTGGCATCTTCCTCTGCCTGAGCTCATCCCGGCCCAGGATTTCCTCAGACAGGGCCCTCAGCACCCACCTCCCCATCCGTCACTTGCTCAGGGATTTGGTACCTGGTGCTGCATTTCTCTGAGCACACATCAGCCAGACACTCCATAGCACCTTTTCCTTCGGACTACTGCTCATAGTCCTTCCACAGGCAGGAGTCTTTTCTGACCACCTAGCTGAGATTCCACCTTCTACTCTCTTGCTATCTTTTTACCTGATTTTATGCCTTTGAAGCAATCACTGCCCAGGGGGATGTTGAGTTTCTTTTTTTATTTTCTGGCTTTCCCAGTGAAATGGAAGCTGACAGAGAGTAGACACAGTATCTGTTTAGTTCAGTGCTGTTTTCTGTGTCTAGAGTGGTTCTGTGAGACAGGGGCCACTCTGTAAATATCTATTGAGTGAAGGAGTGAAAGTAGTAGATGTACTTGTAAATATATTATATAAGGACATGTACATATAACAATATCAGTATATGCAAACATAAATATGTATCCCATCTATATTGCATTGCTTATTTGAATGTTTCACTTTGAAAAAGGACTTAACTCTATACTTGTTTTATGATCTATTGATATAAAATAACTTCCATGAATTTTTACATTATTAAGAAGATATATTTGTTCGATTTAAATTGATCTTTGCAAATTATTTAAATGTCAGTCTTTTGGGAAGGCTTTTTAGTGAAAAGAATTAAACGACAAGCATGATTTCCTAATGAGGAAAAGGGGAAAAATAAACTAACAGAAAAGATGACTATCCTACACATTTAATGGAATTTGCCAAGACTCAGCTGCCTCTGTCTTGTCCTTCCACCGTGTTCCATGTCTTTCACATACCACGGCCACCAGTGATTTCTACATCCTTTGTTTAGTTTCTCCGTTTACTTTCTTTGTCTGTAACTCTCAAAGGCAGCCTAAATGCATAGTTTTGGTCACTAGGATTAAATTATATTCACTGCAAATCACAGTTTCTATCCACTAGTCTAACTTCTCCATCAACTCTTCCACTGTCCACCTATCCTTCTCCCTATCTGTTTCTAACGGTCTTTCCCTCCTTCCTTGTGATCTTCTTTTACTCTCTTACTAGTGATTCCTCAATCTTTTCATTTCTTTTTCTGATTTTTCCTCTCCTTTGTGATTGAAGGTTTCCCATAACATGATACTCCTCCACAGAGACACGAGGCCCAACAAACAAGGGCATTTGTATTATCGGCAAAATCACAAAATGGCCAAGACCACCCCTGGTATGATGAGATTTGTTTTTTGTATCTTACTTTTCAATGACTATTTTTTCTACATTTATAGAAATCCAATGAATTTAAACTTTTGGGAACATTAAGATAATATAGTCAGAATAATTCAGATTGTTGAGCAGAGAAGGCTGTCTGCTAATTCATGAAATAATAATGTTCGTATATGTGAATATTTCCTAGTTACTGGATCTGTATTTCACTTAAAATGAGGCCGAATGAGGGAAAATTAAAAGTATTTACAACTGCCTACTTTTATTTTTTTCCAGTTCTTTAATTATTCTTATGTAATCAACTGCCCAAAAATGCGTCTCTATACCTTTTTTAGTTTGATGACTCCTTCTTGTGTGTCCTCATCTGTGATTATGTCAAACAGATTCCCGCCATCTCCTGGGACAATGTTGTACTCGATTTCTGCATTCTGTCCAAAATCGGGATCCACAGCTCTTATTCTTCCAATGGCTGAGCCAACAGGAGATGACTCGGGAACTTTCAGATGGAAAATGCCTGATTAGAGAGAGAGAGAGACAGAGAGAGAGACAGAGAGACAGAGAGAGAGAGACAGAGAGAGACAGAGAGAGACAGAGAGACAGAGAGAGACAGAGAGACAGAGAGACAGAGACAGAGAGAGATTTTTATTGATAGCGCACTTTGTAAACTATACAGTAAAATTTTCAAATTGAAGGATATAATCTATAGAAAGTAAGTCAAATTTGCAACATGACTAAGTGGAAAAATAGGTGGTTATTTGTTTGTTTTGTAAAGCTAACTATTTTTAGCTCAGTGGTCCTGGTTCCTGTCTTGCAAACACAAGGTCCCTAGTTCAATCTCTGGTACCAGAGGGGGAAAAACTATTATGATTATAAGAAATAACTTCACTTTTCACTTTAGTGGTCCAGCTGTGGAATTTTTTTTTTTTTTTTTTTTTTTTTTTTTTTTTTTTTTTTTTTTTTTTTTTTTTTTTTTTTTTTTTTTTTTTTTTTTTTTTTTTTTTGCTTTTTGGAGACAGGGTATCGCTTTGTAGTTCAGGCTGGCCCTGAGCTCACTATGGTGCCCAGGCAAGCCACCGTGAACTCAGCAATCTTCCTGTCTCTGCCTCCCAGAGTGCTAGGATTACAGCCGTGAGCCACCACGTCCGGCACTGTGGCATGCGGTGTTGATTGTTGGTGGGTGTGTCTCCACTCCCAGCATTATATGTGGTAACCGGGGATCTAACTCAGGTCCTTGTGCTTGCGAGGCAGGTGCCAGAACCACTGAGCTAACCCTCCGGCCCCAGCTGTGGAATTTTAACTTGGCATTGATATCAATACAAAAGCCAGGATGGAAGATGAACATTAAAATATAAAAAGAAAAATAAGAGAGAGAGATAAAGCAACAGAAGATAGGCAATAGTAGATATAAGACATTTACTTATTAATGAAAGTTAAAGTAGTATATCACAAAAGTGTCATAATAACTATAAATAAAAAATGAGCTAGGGCTGGAGGATTAGCTCAGTGGTTCCAGCACCTGCCTCTCAAGCGCAAGATCCTGAGTTCGATCCCAGGAAACCACATACAATGCTGGGCGTGGTGACTCACGCCCACCAGCAATCAATACCACATACCACAGTGCTGGGCGTGGTGGCTCACACCATAATCCCAACACTCAGGAGGCAGAGACAGGAGTATTGCTGAGTTGCAGGCTTGCCTCGACTACATAGTGAGCTCAGAGCCAGCCTGAACTACATAGCAAGACCTTGTTTCAAAAAAAAAAAAAAAAAAGAGCTACAATAATGGTTTGTAGAACTAATACCTTACCTTATCTGTGTAAATACAATATATTAGAAATAAGACTTTATATTAACTTTTCACCCTTTAGATACTTTCCACATATTTTAAATTGGTATGTCAAGTTTTATTCCTCATTTTTGCATTAGGAGAAAAGAATAAAATGATCATTTTTACCACCAGGTGGAGAACTTATATAACTGTGAAATTGACACTGAATCAAAAACTAAAGAAAATATCCCAAGATTATGAAAAATTGGAAAACTTAAGTAAAAAATCTACCTATCTATAGTTATTTATATAGAACTGTATATACACATTTAAAATTTTGTACCTTACTTAAAAATATGACATGAAGAAAAATGTGAATACTACTACTGATAATCTTAACAAAGCAAAAATATGAGAAAACCTTTTATACAAATCAAAAAGGAAAATAAAAGAACAGAAGAAAGTAAAAATACAGAAGCAAAATTAAATGTAGAACTCCAGAGTTCTGATTTTGAAATTGAAGCTCCATTTCTCAGTGTATTAATGTATTATGAATGGAACTTTCCTTTGCTTATGAAAACATTGATTATTTTATAGGAAAAAAACATATAGAAATTAACTTAGGAAGGTCAAGTTCATTCCAAAAATCATATTGCACTATTATGGTTAGTTGCCTCAAAACTACTTGAAAAGTATAATCCCATTTGTACACATTTAGCTACTTTCTTACTTATTCACAATTATTTTTAAGTGATTCATAGTTTTTTTATTCACCATGAAATATAAAATTAGGTCAATACATTAGCCCTATTATCAGTTAAATCCATACATATTCCTCTTACACCGCTATAAATATTTTCCACTTAGCTTTTGTAAATTATGTTCAAATTAGCTTTACTTATATCCAGTAGTCCATTATCTCAATAATTAGTATAATTGTTCTCAGGGGGGCTAAATAGTCACCAAAAGTTCCTTCATTTAAGTTGTAAGAAAGAAGACATTTTATGGAGTTTTGCAATATTATAATAACTAGTTTAATTACTACTATATCTACCTTCAGAGAGGGTCTGAGGTTTTTTTCTAAAAATTACACCGTAAAGTTTAAGTAACCAAAGCAGACAAAAAATATTAAAACCTCCCAGTGTCCACACTGAAATGTTACATAGACTTTCTGAGGAAATTTAACTGAAGGAAAATCAAATTCATTGATCCCAGTTGTAAGCGTTCATATGCCAGGATTATTTTTTATTTCCAAATACTTGACATAGTTAGCCGTTGTCAGATGATTAATGTTTGTCAAACTGAAGTGGAAACAACTGACTCAAAGGGAAGAAAATGAACGTATAGTTTATATTGTTTCTCTATTATCGCAAGAAGAATAATGGAAGCTATTTAAGGACAATGTGTCAGATTTCAAATCAGACACAAGGACGTACATAAGCGACAAGTGCATATGCAGCTTTTACCACCTACTTTCTTCGGTAATTTAATTAAGTGAAATATAGGTGAATTCTCTTAAAGGACTCTAGAGATAGTAGAAATATGAGGACTGTTGGGTTTCTCTTGAGTGTAACAAGAAAGTATGTGACATCGTTACTCAAATTGTACCAAACACTGCAGACACAAATCCCCCCCAAAGTACACAATACAAAATGTGAATTATTTTTCATTTCTTTTTTTTTTCCACTTTTAATGTCTGTTAAATAGAAATGCAGTTTATTAGAGGCTGGATCTGCATCCTCAGCCTGCCATCGTGTGACTGGTTTAAGGAGCTGGAAGAAAGAGCGAGTCTTGGGTGACGGGATGACTGGTCTTACTCCAGTCTCCGGGCTCGACACTTAGGAAATCTTGCGTTTGTCCTGAAGAGATAGAAAGATGGAGGATTTTGTTGAGCTGTCTCTATAAATCCTCCCCTGTCAGGATATCTACTTATAGATCTGAATGTTAAACATTAACAAGGAAATGGCTGAAAAATATTTCGGGGTGACAGGAAGTTGGGGAAGGCAGGGGATTTTAGTGTTGTTGTAAGGGTGTGTCACTGCACAGTGTGGAACAGAACTGGATGAGAACTGTAGACAACAGGTTGGTCAAAGAGTTTGGAGTGCTTCATCTTGTGCTTTCCTTGACATCCCATGAGAAGAGCCTCGAAGTCATAGATTCCTAAGAGTTTTCCATCTGAACAGTTGTGAAAAGTGAATAAAAAGAATTGAAATGTCAAGGGAAATAATACAGTCCAAATCACTGCTAAGGGATTGTGTAAGCAAATATGAAGAGTTTAGGCAGAATGGAAGTACTGTAATAAAAAATAAAAATGTTAAACTTTGAAAGGTAACTCAAAGGACATTCGATAAGGTCAGCTATGGATGAGACAGCTTCCATATGAATTTCATATCTTTGAAAGAACATTTCTTTTTTTTTTTTTTTTGTAACAGGGTCTCGTTTTGTAGTTCAGTCTGGCTCTGAGCTCACTATGTAGCCCAAGCAAGCCTCGAACTCAGCAATCCTCCTGTCTCTGCCTCCCGAGTGCTGGGATTACAGGCGTGAGCCACCATGCCTGGCACTGTGGTATGTGGTATTGATTGCTGGTGGGCGTGAGTCTCCATGCCCAGCATTGTATGTGGTCACCAGGATCAAACTCAGGACCTTGCACTTGCGAGGCAGGCAGCAGAACCACTGAGCTAAATCTCTGGCCCTTGAAAGAACATGTTAGGGAGCTAAAACAGGAAAGGTGAAGACATTCTTTGTAGTGCTTTATTGATATCTTCTGATGTGTGCAGTAAACACAAGGAAATTGTAGTCTTAGAACATATCCACGAGTTTCTCTTTTATCTAATGGCTTTGGAAAACTTGGGCAAATTGAAAAAGTAGTGCTGTCTAAAAATGATTGACTTCAGCATTCCCCTAACAAGGATTTCTCACAATTAAGATATGATCAAAGCAGAACATTGATTCACTACTTATCTTCCCTTCTCTCATTGAGATTTTAGTGCATATAAAGCTGAAATACAGAGAGCAGTGGGCTTTGTGTTCTTTATATAACAGACATACATTAGAGTGAGGAAGCTGACACACACGTTCATTAAGACAAGCATTTCTCAGGAAAATATTGCAGGGGGTAATAAAGTCTACAGAATATGGAACAAGTCAGAGAAACTAGTCATTAGTCATGTCAGGTTGTTTAGGCTATTTCCAGTGATTTGACATTTTATCATTTCTAGAACTCCAGCAGTTGTAAAGCTGGGGTCATTCAGATTAATTCAAAACTCTAAACTAATCTCTAGCTATGCCAAAGCCAGATCAGTTATGATGTACTATGTAATTACACTGCTCTCATCTCCTAGGCGTCCTATTTCTGACGCATATGAAACATCTTAATGGCACTACCTGTTCCTGACAGATTAAAAAATAAAACCAGTGGCATGAGATTTTCCACGAAGTCAATAAAAACATATCCTTAGGGATTCATCAAAATATACACTATGCTTAATAAGAATCACCATGTCCTGGGGAAAATAAGAAAAATGCTCGCAATGAACTAATGTGGAATGATAGTGATGGGATTCTCTTGGATTTTACACATAAGTTTCCTTGCTAATTACGACAACAACAACAAATAACTATTACTGAGAATTTAAGGGGGTACTCACGAGTAACGATGTCACTTGAAAAAATAATTTTAATGAACTTTCACTATGAGTACTTATGCTGTGCGTAGGGGTAGTAAGGAATATTTCATTGCCATGAGGATACATTTTCCGGCCGGGAATGGAGCCACACAGCTGTAATACCATCAGCACCAGGAAGGATCACTCAGAGAGCTAGACCAGCCTGGGCAGCATGACCAGTTAGAAGTCAGCCTGAACTACAGAGCGAGACCCTGTCTCAAAGAGCAAAACAAAACAGAACCCAAACCACATTTCACTTTCATAGTTTTTCTTTGAGAAAATTCTCAAATATGAACACAAACATCAAAAGATATATTTCCTTCACAAAAGAAAAAGTAAAGTTAAAATTTCCCTCAGATATGTGACAAGAATACATATATTGAACCCATGAAGAAAGTTTAAAATCCATAGAAATGGACAATATGAATACAAAGTAAGAAAAAAGATGGAATAACCCAATACAGATTCTCTTCTGACACACATTAAGTGTAAACAGTAAGTGTAGAGTTACTGTAATTATTCAGTGGTACCTCAGTTCATGAACTTAATTTTTTTTTTTTTTTTTTTTTTTTTTTTTTTTTTTTTTTTTTTTTTTTTTTTTTTGCTTTTTGAGACAGGGTCTCGCTTTGTAGTTCAGGCTGGGCCTGAGCTCACTATGGTGCCCAGGCAAGCCGCCGCGAACTCAGCAATCCTCCTGTCTCTGCCTCCCGAGTGCTGGGATGACAGGCGTGAGCCACCACGTCCGGCATTGTGGTATGCGGCGTTGATTGTTGGTGGGCGTGTCTCCACGCCCAGCATTATATGTGGTTACTGGGGATCGAACTCAGGTCCTTGCGCTTGCGAGGCCGGCGCCGGAACCACTGAGCTAACCCTCTGGCCCTCATGAACTTAATTTGTGCTATGATTTTGGAGAACATGGCCACATTTCTATTTGTGTGGGGGGAGATGGACACACCCCTGCTTCTCACCCAAGGTAGAGTTTGCAAGGCCAAAGGATTTTGTCCACTGTTACTGTGTACAAATCAAGTCGTTTGGAAACAAAATCATCAGTGAGCCAAAGAGCCACTGTACCTAAGCAGACAGTGTTCCGCTGTACGTAACAGTGATCTTTGTATGAGAGGAAACTAATGTTGACGTACTTGCCATTCAAAATATCCAACTGCTGGAAATATCGGGAGGTTGAGGAATCATTATTTCAAAGAGATAAGAAAACATTCACAAATATATACCTGAGACTACATAGACTATTAAATAACTACATAGATTTGCACTGACAATTAAAAAAATAAAGTCAGGAAATGGTTAACTCTGTGCACAAAACTCAATAAGCATTGTCAATTATTATCAATAACCTTTCCAAGTATAATTTTTTTTTTTCCCCTAAAAGAGTGTCAATATGGAACAGGAACCTGGCTGGAAAGACGTGGAGATGAAAGAAAGGTTGCTACCAAGAGAGTTATAAGGGTTATTTTAACTTTAAGGAAATTAAATTGGAAATCCCCAGTCTGTCTTCTAATCAGTATAACAGTACATACGCAAATTAAGACTTTTCCTCCTTCCTGTCCCGTTTCTGAGTCAGCCGATCCAAGCAGCAGGTGGGCCGTACATTGGAAACCCCGAGGCCCGTCAGGTGCTGATCTGCCCTAGTGTTTCATCGCCTTGTCTGGGGCGTTTCTCCCCCTACAGAAGCAGCAGCAGGCGTAGGTTTGGGGGCGCTCTCACCCGGATCTGTGCCTTCTGTGTCTCCGGGGCTGCCCGCCAAGGGCCAGCGCTGAACAGTCCGGTCTCACGATCGGCCCAAACAGCAGCCCTTCCTCTGCCGTGACCGAACGTCCCCTCCCCCTCCGCCTCTCGCAGCGGCCCGGGGTGCACAGGCTCCCACTGAGAGGGGGTCTTCCTGGAAGGATGTACCATCACCCCAGCTTGGTTTTCCCTTTACACCTCGGAATTCTTACCTTCGTGTTTGGGATCCTGTAAATATGGCCCTGCCTCTTTTTGCCCTTTCCCATGCCATGTTGGCTCTCTTAACCATAAAGCGAGCTTCATTCTAGGGATTCCCTTTCAGCTGGGAAAACGTATCAGCTATTATGGTCACACATGGTCGGACCGAGGCCTCCACACTCAGACTGTGAGGGGAGGAAAAGACAACACACCACTTACTTTGAAGCGACAGGAAGTCTACGTTGCTCACTCCAAGAACCTTCTCTGCACATTTGCCTTTTACTGCATTCCCTATGAAAAATTACTTTTAATCCCAGCCTTCTAAATGCTTCCTGAAATCGACTGTAATCTCTGAAATTTGATCTGGGGCCACATTTTGCTAGGCAGTGGCTATTGGATTTTAGTAGCATAGTGAAAATATCAAGATGGATCTGCTCTTTTACTGGGGACCATTTTCCCCTTTTACCTCTGCTCCTTATTTAATAAAATATAGACACTCATAAACATTGTACAACTTATCAGAGAATCTGTCTTCACAGATTGCATGTCCTTCTCATGTGAGATATTCCCAAGAAGACAGATTTTTTTCAAACTTGACTATTTAAAAAAAAAATTTCCCATTGGCGCAAATTTTAATCCAACTTCTCTTTTGTAGCTTTCTCATTCTCAACAGAGGTTTTATAAAGTGTCACTCGCGCCACTGCCATCTAGCAGCATCTCACACTCGCATTTATCTCTGTTTTCCAGATGCACCACTCAATGAAAGATTCCTCTGGCTTTGCCAGACACTTACATGTCGCTAAATCCCGTGACATTCTTGTTTATTTGTTTGTTTGTTCTCAAGGCATCTGTCTTCCCACCGTCCCTGAAACTATGCAGTTCTGATTTTTCTCACCTCACACTTTTCCCCTGTCTCGTTACTTTGTTGATCACATAAGCGATGCTCACTGCATATCAGCGTCACATGGAAAAATGTGAAAAATGTAGGGCAGCCGTGTAAGTGCTCTATGTTCAGACTTGAAAAACAGTATTTGCTAAACTGCCTTTGGTTCAGCTTTGCAATCCAGATGCTTTGTCTCAGACTCTTAACATCTACATTTTGTGTTTCTGGACTCTATTTAGACATTAAGTTAGAATGTATATATTGATGCATACACATTAAGTTTATTAGCCCAACATACAAATTTCAGTTTCACACTAGATAAGATATCTTCTTTTCTAGAACATCACTTTTCCATGACCAAGACATTCTAGATTGAACATATTCAAAGTTCCTAAGCCTTGTTCTGGTGTGCATTGGCTCGGCAGGTAGCATGACTGACTCTCCAGTTGAATAAAATTGAATGCAGCTTCCCCACAAATCACTGCTTCTGGGAGTGATTTTCTTCCCTTAAAAATCACTCATGTCCCTTCACATATTCCCATTCTTCACAGTGGCTCCAGCCCTCACCATCCTAGGTTCAGCAGCTCGCACTTCTTGATTGTTACTGCAGATGCTGTAACTGCTGACTGGCTTCACCATATTGCTCTTCTTCCCTGACTGAAATGCCATTCCCATGATGCACTGCAAGGATAGAAGGGCTCATTTCTGTCAACTGAGGTGGGACTGTTTGTTTTCCTTTGTTTTGTCATGTTGTAGCCCACAAAGACAACTGGGAAGGAAATGTATAAATCCACGCATGTCAATGTGAAGGAATGGAAGATATTTTTTAATAGAAAATACTCTTTAAGGGTAGTAGACACTTAACACACATCCATATTGATTCTCCACCTGCCAGATCCCAGGAAAATGTTAAACACCATGTTGCAGGAGAACATTTATTAGTCCTCATTTTTAATAGTAATGTCTGAATTGGGTTAGGCGTATTTGGCAAAAACTTTAAATTTTGTTTCTTCTCAAAGAGAAGAAGTCAAACAAAATACAGAATGAAGGAGGAGGTATGAGAATGTTCTAGAACAGGATGGAGCTGTAAAGGTGAAATCTCATCTGCTTCTACACCCAGGAGACAGGAAAATATTACATCATTATTTTTTCTAATGATCCCTTACATCTTCCATAGTTTCCACAATTAAAGTTTAGTGTTATTATACAATTATAGTTTAGTGTTATAATCATTGGTACATGCAGTAAACATATATATTTGTATTTACCAGCAAAACTAATTGCACTGTAGAAGATTTATTTTTCAAAAAGAAGAAAAAAATTAAAATCTCAATCCAACGCTAATGAAATGGGCAGCAATGCCCATTTATGTTACTAACTGATTTCAGAATAAAAAATGTTTCTGATCCTCAGAGTTACGTATATTTAATATATGTGAATTACGTGACCATGATTCCTGTTGCATATATTAAATATGATGGAGATCTTGGCAAGTGAATTCAACATTTCAAGTGCATCAATAGCTTGCCATTGTTCATCCATTTTACAGAGTATATTAATATTCCTTTAAAGCCTCTATTAAATATGTAAACATCTTTTCTAGTTGCTTTTATCTATGGAGTTTCTGATCCAAGAAAATAAGGCATATGGATAACTCTCATTGATACAGCTTTATAACATCATAAGAATATGCCACAGATAAAAATTTTCTTATAAACTATAAATTGAACATCTTATAAACTGTAGTTCTGGCCAATATTAGGAATTAATATCTAGCCATGAGTATCTACATAATCAAAGGTTTGACTCCTCATAAATTTTCTTCTGAAATGAGAAATATAGAAAAAAATGAAATTGTGGTTTCTTTTATCCAAAACTCCTTTTTAAATAACAGCCTGTTCATTGACCTGCAAACCTAATTTCTAAACATGCAACATATATTTATACATCATGTATATGCACACTGA
Source organism: Thryonomys swinderianus (assembly GCA_004025085.1). Taxonomy (NCBI): domain Eukaryota; kingdom Metazoa; phylum Chordata; class Mammalia; order Rodentia; family Thryonomyidae; genus Thryonomys; species Thryonomys swinderianus. Next base: position 63,554 of record PVIC010004151.1, read on the forward strand.
TTTTAATTTTCTGCCAGTGCCTGTACTTTAGTTCTTGGATACCTTCTAGTTTTACCTGATTTTTTTTTTTTTTTTGAGACAGGGTCTCGCTTTGTAGTTCGGGCTGGCCCTGAGCTCACTATGTAGCCCAGGCAAGCCTCGAACTCAGCAATCCTCCTGTCTCTGCCTCCCGGGTGCTGGGATTACAGGCGTGAGCCACCACGCCCGGCACTTAGTTTTACCTGATTTTTAAAATGTATCTCTGCAGTGTTTCATTGTCTATTCCTCAAAGCCTTTCTCTGTATAAATTTCTTCTAGTTTTCACCAACAGCTGAAACTATTCACTTACTTTTTTGTTTTTCACTCACCCTGATTTTTTTTTTTTTTTTTGAGACAGGGTCTCGCTTTGTAGTTCAGGCTGGCCCTGAGCTCACTCTGTAGCCCAGGCAAGCCTCGAACTCAGCAATCCTCCTGTTTCTGCCTCCCGAGTGCTGGGATTATAGGCGTGAGCCACCACGCCCGGCACTACACCTTGATATTTTCAAAACTATGTATATACAGCTCTTTCAAAAATGCAAGGTGTTCCACTTGTCAAAGTATTTAAGTATACACTTGCTCTTCCACATACTAACTCTCATTACAGATTTCTAGAATCATTGTGGACATAATTGCTTCAGTTTTCTGACAGATGTGTTCTGTACTAACGTGGATATCTTTCCTACTTTTTATCATTTTGTGCATAAGTCTGTCACTGTTTTTACCACTGAATTTTCTAATTCTCAATTATAAATAATCTCTTCATTATATACCAGTGGCTTGAAGGAAGAGCTTAAACTTTTTG